>CAUYPK010094406.1:0-47177 GCA_963574355.1 Loris lydekkerianus
GGCTTCAGTTTATTCCAGTTTTCCTTGTGCTTTGTCTGTTTTAACATCCATCCTTTGTCATTGTTTTCACAAGGCATCATCATTAACAGTTGCACTAAAATAAGCTGGGGTCTTTCACGTCCTTTGTTAGGTACACTCCCAAATATTTCATCTTCTTTGGCACTACTGTGAAGGGATTCAACATTTGTGCTCCTTGGTATCTACCCAAATGAGATGGAAACTTACCCATGTCAAAATCTGCATGCACATGTTCCACACCATGGACGCAATCACAATGCCTTTCACTGGGATGAGCCACTCTGAAAATGTCACATACTGTATAGTTTCAATTGTATGACATTCTGGAAAAAGCAAAAATATGGAGACAATACAGCAGTTGCTGAGGTTAACAGTATGAGTGAGCTGGAAAGTATTCCTGCAGAGGATTTTTTGGGCAGCAAACCTACTCTGTAAGGATACTATAATAGAGGAAACACATCACTATACATTTATCCAAACCCATAGGATGTACAACAACACCAAGAGTGAAAATTAATGTAAACATGAAATTTGGGTGAAAATGATGTGCCAACTAAACGTGGGTTCATCAATTGTAACAAATACGCTACTCCTCTGTGGGATTTTCATAGTGGAAGGGGCTGTGCCTACTTTGGGACAGGGGTATGTGGGGAATATTAGTACCCTCCACTCACTGTTGCTGTGACCCTAAAACTGCTCTAAAATAAAGTCCAGATATTTTAAAGCCTTTATACAGAGCTTAGCATATTGAGTGCTCCTAATGAATTATTAGCCAACTCCAAAATATTTGTATTCTTTACTATATAACTGATGACATCTCCTGTCTAGCTATCTCTCTCAGGATTGTAGCATACAAGGAAGGAGAGAGAATTATGAACTATGCAGGAATTATAGATCCTGAATTCTACCAAAGGAAGACTCAGGAGGGAGAACATGCATTTACACATAAGTCGAATAAACCTCAACTTCACGGCTATCTCACTAAGGATGCTGATAGTAGCCAGTTCTGTGAAGGCAGTTTTTTGACCTACCATTCTTGGCCTTTTTTGGGAGATTTCACCTGGCCATGAGATCCCTCTGAGGAGTCTCTGTAGTATTCACACAGTTCCTCCATCAGCCATGTATGCTGGTGGCGGTGATTCCTGCGATGACATTGGGCCTGAACTTAATGCTTCATGGTAAGACCGTGTTCAGACCAGTGCATGTGCCTGTGGACCCCGAGAAAGTGTGGGTGACCTCCGCTTCATGTGAGGAGGAACTTCTCATTGTCATCATGGTAGTCCATTGAAACTGTGTGGCTTTGAAGAGCAGCATTGAAACTGACCACACCATGCCACCAGCTCACAAATTTTCCAGCCCCATTTTCCACACCACTCTAGATATCTAGGCTAATGTCATTCATTTGAAAAGTTTGCCCAGTGCTGGGGCACAAGGACATGGACATCTTAGTTATTCTGGAGAATGCATAGGGTGGATACAGCAACCTGGATCATGAATGCAAAAGGTGTGGTGGAGAGCCTCAAGATCATTACTAAGGCCAAGCCCCTGTGCTTTGCTGAATATGCCGCTCAGATGGCCCAGAAAATAGGATGCAAAAAAGTGACACCTGTGCACAAGTCCAACATCATGAAACTGGGTGATGGTCTCTTCTTCCAGTGCTGCAGGGAAGTGGCATCCTGCTGTCCTCAGCTCACCTCAGAAGGCATGATTGTGGACAATGCCACGATGCAGCTGGTAACCTAGCCCCAATAGGTTGATGTCCTGGTGATGCCCAATCTGACAGGGTTGGTTGGGGGTACCTTGTACCTGGAGCCAACTATGGACACATGTATGCAATGCTTGAGATAGTTTCAAGGCAATCAGGAAAATATTTAGCCAGTAAGAAAATGGCAAGCCCTAAGGCCATCCTGATGACAAGTTGCATGATGCTGGATTACCTCAAACTCTACTCCTGTGCCACCTGCATTTGTACAGCAATCTTGGCATCCACGGGCAATAAAAATATTCACACTCCAGACACTGGAGGACAGGATTCCATGTTGGACACTATTCAAAACATCATGGGCCACATCCGAAATGTCATCTAACTGATCAGTGCCTTGGAGGCTAAGATACCCACTACAGTCCTGCCTGGCCACCCTTTACACAACTCTCCACCCTCAAAACCCCTAGCCAGATTAGTTGAATTCTGCCACAATCCAACTTCTGCTCCACCTTAGACGGGGAGCAAGTGAATCAAGAGTGATTTTTTTTTTTTTTTCCCATTCAATCAAAGTGACATAAACATTACTTTTTCAAATTAGCCAAATCTATTGTGTAGTAAATGAATTAAGAACATTCTTCTCTACTTTAATCCTCAGTTCTCACTTCTCTCTGTGATATGATACATTGAGTAAATCAGAGCTGGTTTTTGGAGTCTAGGGGCTTTCCCAGAATGTGGAACACTGATTTTCTCTTTATCTGAGTCATTAAAATTCAGCAAATCAGCCCACAGAGAAGGCTGGCTTCTCTCTAGAGGTTGTTATTGAGTTAATGAGTGCAATAAACTTTGCCTACAAAATATACATTTTACTTTAATAATAAATAAGGTAACATAAAGCTGAATTAGCACAGAATGCATCCACTCACTCCTAGATAGCCTATCTTTTCCTGTGGTTTTGTTTATGACCTTTATGTTGGGAATTTTCTCTAGTGTTCCTTTTTACACAAGGGTATTTGCAGGTACTGAAGCTCTCCTAAAATGGCGATTCTTGAATTTCTTCCAGCTGGGCTCAAGAGTGTCTAGGTCAAAACCCCAGTTAATAGGCACTGGGCCCATTATTTCCTGCTATACAAATAGAACCATAGATTATAAACCCCATGCTCAGGGCTTCCCAGTGTACTATGGTTTATTTCCAATCTTTCTCTTAAAGAAAAAGTATGTATAATAAAACAAAAAACGTTGAGCTAATTTAAGTATTTATTGTCATTTTATTGTGATATATTTAATATTTATAGCATTTTTAAGGTCCTAGTTAGAGGACCTGGACCTCCAACTAAGTCCAATAGACACATAAAACATAAACAAAAATAATAATTGTATTAGAGCTTAGGAACTGTTATTACTCAAGTAAGAAATTAAAGACACAGTGATTTCATGGGTGTGGCCACATGTACCTGTAGGCCCAACTACTCTGGAAGCTGAAGCAGGAGGATTGCTTGAGCCCCAGACTTTGAGACCAACTTAGGCAACATAGCAAGACACTATCTCCAAAAAAAAAGGCATACCCCACACACACAATAATTATAAAAATTTACAGTAGTTTTAGCATCAGGAATAGCTTGCAGATAGAAGTAGGATTGAGACAAATACTGAATTGTGTATTTTGGAAATGTTTGCACCTAAATTTTGGATCTCACCATGAGCCACAAGTTAAAAACATATCTTAGGGCATAAGCAGTTCCCTATGGTTTCCAGGAGTCTCTGACTTAATCTTATCCCCTTGTTCTCACCTTCTCTAAGTATGTGTGTGTGAAGTCAAGGCCAAGGTTTGGAACACTGACAACTAATTAGAGAAAATTTAGTTTGAAGAGGGACTACCTTCACCCTTATCTAAGAGTCTTTGTTAAAGAATAGAGCAAGTAGAAAAGAGTCATTTATAAAATAGCCATTATAGTTCTTTCATTGGACATTAGACATATCACTGGCCAGGGCTACCACTCCCCCAAATGGCACCCACCTCTGTTCTTCCCTAGACCTGCACCAGAGGCATGGTTTGACAAGCAGAGCAAGAGGTGGATTTAAGCCTAAAGTTCTTCAATGCCACAATAATCCATGCTACTTTAACCCACACTACCCACTCTATACCTCCTTTTCTCATGACTAAAGGAATTTATTCAGAGCAAAATCACCTCAGCCATAAACAGTGACCCAGCTGTTGGCTTCCATTAATCTGTGGGAGTTTATGGCACATTCAAGACAAAATTTCCCTCTCTGTTAAAGATAGTTATCTCTAGAATCCTTCCACAGGTCTTGGACCAGTTCCCTATGGTGACACTTAATACATACATATATATATACACACACACACACACACACACACACACACACATATATATATATGTATTTTTTGAAGTGTTTGGTTTGAACCTGCCACCTCTGACATATGGGTTCGGTGCCCTACTCCTTTGAGCCGCAGGCGCTGCCCGACCCTTAGTATATTTTTATTGGAATTTCCTATTTCCATTGTCAGACTCCCACTTAGTTATAAGCATTTCTAGGGAAGACACCATGCATTTTTTCTCCTTGCCCTTTGCAATCCATAACATGATGATTGGTGCATTCACGTAAGTAATACATGTTTGTTGAATTAAGCAAAAAATGAATGTTATGGTTGTTATTGCCTCAGTTTTCATCTGTAAAGTGAGGTAATAACTGCACTTACCTTATAGAGTTGTTGAGAAGATTGAATGAGAATAGACACACAAAAAATGAAGCATTGTGCTTGGAACATAAATTCTTTCTTATTAGAAATTATTATATTAATGACTATCCATTAATGTCCTAATACCCTTATAAAAGATAATTATGAAGGAAACTGGGTGTATTATACTAATTTAGTATAGATTGTTTTGTAACCCACTTTCAAGGAAGGAAGCAAACCATATCCGTTTATTCATCACGTCCCGTTATTTTCTTCCTTTTTATATCTTGAATCCAGCAACCGCTCTTGTTTTCACCCCTATGTCTTTTCTCACCATTGGCAACTTCCCACTTTCTTTTACTGCAAGTAGAGCATCTAACTTGTATCCTTACTGTAGCTTAGTCCCTTTTAATCTATTTTCTGCAGTGCATCCAGCATGATCTTTCTGAAAGACAAAAACGTTATGTCACTTCCCTACTTAAAACCCCCCAGCAAATGGCCTGCCTTTGTCCTGAAGAGAAAGTCATCTGAGCACAGTGTGAAAAGCCTCCCATGTTCTGGCCTCCTTTGGCCTTCCTCCAGCTCACCATTTTTCTCCACCTTGCCCCAACCCTGTATCAACACAGTGTGGCACCCTGAAACAAGCGCAGTTTATTATTCAAGAACCGTCTTTTCTCTCCATGTAAGGCCTTTGTACGTAGTCTTGGTTCCTTTCTCCTTCTGCAGGAGAACTTTTCTTCACCCTAAAGGACTCAACTTAATTAGTAACTCTTTTAGGAAGCCTTTTCTCACTAACCCTCTTCTTATTCCCTATTGAGCTGGATGGGGATAATGCTCCTGGTGCCCCCAGAGCTCTCTGTCTATCCTATTCAGTGATTATTGTGATTACATGTCCCTCCCGCCATGAACCTTACTATCCAGGCATTTCTTGGCATGAGAGTAATCATCATTCATCGCTACAGCATCAGAATTTAGGATAGGAACAGACTTTCTGTTGACGTTTACTCTAAATATTTATGGAAAGAGGGAAGGGAGAAGGGAGGAAAAGAAGGAAGAGGGTGGTCAGGAGGGAGGACTTACTCCTAATAGCTTAGGAGTGGGGGGATGGGAGAGCTTATCTATTGCAAAATGCTCTGATCTGGATTTAATCTATGAACTTTTCTTTATAAGATTAATTCTTTCTGAAGCATGCTAAGCCCTCAAGGTGATGAAACAGGTGGTTGGTAGGCTGCCTCACTTTTCTGGGAAGATTCCTGAATTGCATTTATTATTTATCAGTTTACTCTGCTTTGTTTATCATTCTGTTCTCCTATTATAAGGCAAAATAATAAGGAACTGTTTGTTTTTTTTCCAAATTAACTGCTTCTTACAGATCCATTTGGGTTCATGGTCTTATAAATCACTCAGTCATTCAAGTTTCAGAGCTGACATTCATCTCAACTCTACCACTTTAAAAAGCTGTGTGGTATTGGATGAATTACTTAACCTCTCTGATGTCTAGTTTATTTACCCGTGAAATAAAGGTAAATGCCTGCCTTTGGGAGATTGTTATAAAGATTAAGTAGGATTGTTTTGGCTGTGTATCCCTGCATAACAAACCACCTTAATACTTAGCGGCTTAAGACAGCCAGTGACTACCACGATTCTATAGATTTACCAGGTGATTCTTCTCTTCACTGTTAGCACTGGGATGGCTGGGAGGTCCAAAATGGCCTCATTCACCTGGCTAGCAGATGGTACTAATGACTGTCAATCAGGAGCTTCAATTTTTTTATTTTTTCACATGGTTGTCTGATAGGGCTATTTGGCCTCCTGGCAGCATGGCACTTCCAAGAAGAAGTATTCTAAGAAAAGACCAAGGCTATAGATCTCTTAAGGTTCAGGCTTGGAAATTTTTCAATATCTTTTCCACTATAGACTAGGGGTCAAAATATGCTTAAGGTTAGAACAAATTTAAGAATGGGGGAATAAACTCCTTTTCTTGACAGGAGAGTGACAAGTTAATCACCGCAAAGGAGCCCCTGAGGTGGGAAGTACTATTGATTTGGCAATTTGGGGACGCATGCTCTACAACCATGATAGTGTATTTTAAACTCTTACCACAGCACTCGCCACATAGACATTGCTTAATCGATGGCAACTGTTACCATCCTTGGCTCTTCCCCTCCATATCTTCTATGCCTTCACTACCTGCCAAGTCTGTCCCTGCAGTGGACCCTGTGGGTATTCCCTTCATTCCCTCTCATTTCTTGTGTGCTTATACCTTCTCAAAGACTTGAAGAAAATTATCTAACTAGTGGCAAACTTGAACTTCTTTATTTCACATTTTGTTTTGTGTTAATTGTTCATCTAATTGATTTTAGCCTTAATAAGTCATATGCTCCTTTAGAGCAGGAAACATTTTTTAACCAGCAACCAGTGCTCTTGACCTTGTGTTACCCAGCACAGTATAGTGCATATAGCAGGTACAACTTGGTAATTCAATGCCTACCAAATTGGATTCAAGATAATAATGATTGTATTAATAGTTATTATGATTTATTATTTGTTATACATTGTTTTACATGCTTTGAATTTATTAACTTATTCTCTCCTATTGACCCTATTCAATGATTATTATTATCATCCTCATGTTACACCCGATAAATCTGAGCGGCAGAGATGTTAAATTTGCCTGAAGTCACACAACTAAACAAAGGTGAAGCCACCTTTCATACTCAATCAGTTTGGTTTTAAAGCCTAAGCAATGGGCAGGAGCATTTTGTACATTGTGATTTTTTCACACTTTTATGTGGTAGATTAGGATTGAGCCATAGATTAATGTTTCCTCTTGAGAACAGTCCCACAAACTCACAGAATTAAAGAAATGTCAAGAGACCTTACTTTTGTTGAAGTGATAGCCCAGGGAGGCAAAGTAAAGATGCCTCAACCTTACACCAAATACATCACTGAGTCAGGGTGAAGGTTAAAGTCTTCTGATTTCAAGTGAACTTCACTTCTCATTCTTTCACAGCTATCTCCAATCTATTGAAAATAAAATTAATGAGTGACATTTTTTAAATGCCCACTATGTGTCAGGTACAGCTCTAAATGGTTTATATACCTAAATTAATCCTCACATTAACCCATTATACTGACAAAGAAACTGATGTTCACTGACTTTCTCAACTTCAAAGAAGTTGAGAGCCAAGATTGGGAGCCAAGATTTAAGACCCAGCTAGTGGCTCCAGAGTCTGTCCATGCTATTAGAGCTCAAAATATTGGATTATCTAGATAGACCAGAACAAAAAGACTGACTACACAGATAAATGAGACTGTGTGATGTCTGAACCAAGCATCAAATATCAAAGGGATGACATTTAATAAATAGTAAATCAAATAGTCAAATATTTTCTTCTTTGAAGTAATGGCCCATAAAAAGAAATCTTAGAAGTGATGTGCTATTGAAAACTAAGAATTACTAAAATAATGATGTGGAGTGGACACAAAGAAATACTGGATTTTGCAAACAAGAGTGGATTTTGCAGCAATGTATCCAGTTGTAGATTTATTATGCAAAAAAAACTAACACTATTCCTAAAGGCTCAGTTGGGAATATGCATAGTATTTGCAAGAAGCTGATTAAAGAGCAAGAAATTTTTCGAAGGGAGGCACTTGGTCCTTGGAGTTCCCCCGACAACTTGCATAACACTGGAATTCAATGTGGTAAATTGTTCTTCACATCAAAATGAATTTGCTTACACTGATATGGGAAGCTACATATATTACATTTGTGATAGCTCCAGGAAATGCAAGGAAAAGAGAAAGACATATTTGAAGTGGAAAAAAATGGCTCAACTTCAGAAAGGCAATTAAGAAAAATTGAAATGTCTTGCTACCAATTCTGCAAATGCTTAAAGCCCAGCATAGACTGAGTAAAAACAGTGTCTACTTATGAAGACTGTGGTCTGGGTTCTGATCAGCTTAAACATCTGGTTTGCTACTGTTAATGCCAAATTTAGTTCAGGCAAAATAGTTTTAAATGAATAAATGTTGCCACAAAAGAAAGAGACTATCATATATGCTTAAATACATGGGTAGCATTTTTTCCCCTTTTCTATCCTTCAGAGACCTTTATAAATGGTCTCACATTACCAGGTGCTCTCTCAGATCTATTATTTTGAGCAAGAAGCTATTAGGGGGAAAAATGATATTAGTTATGTCGGGTTGAAATTTTTATTGAAATTATCTGGGAAATAAATTTTGAAAAGAGTGAAAAAAATCCTCCACAAAGAATTATTATTTCTGAGAGTATAGTCTCACAATTATTGCTAGTATGCATAATAGCTGAATTCACAAATCAAATACAGATTGCTACCTATTTAATATATTGCTTAAAGCTATTTAACTTTGCCCAGAATATTTTTTTAGAACTTGTGATTGACTGAAATGGAATCATTTTACTTATATTTGAGATTTCTTTATATTTAATCATTTACATTACCTCCTAAAAGCAACATTATATGGGGCAAGAAAAAAAAAAAGACATTTTGAAGTTAACTGTGAAGAAATCTGTAATAGCAAAGGAAGAAATCAATATTTCCAGATATATAGATGGTATTGTGGAAAGAAATGCAAAGGAATTTCAAATGAAGTTATATTTTAACTATTTAAGGCTAGTTCTAGAGTACACCTAGGGCGTTTCATCTAGTTTTGATTTTTTGAATATACCAGAGATATAATTTCTTTGAAAAGGGATACAGTGTCAAAAATCAACTTTGTGCCAAGCTACAGAAAAAAGATATTGAAAGACCTGTTTTATAAATCACCTATTTTTTCTGAAGAAAAATCTCTGGATTGATCCTTTCCAAGGTATTCTAGTTGTGATGGAATTAAGTTCTTTTGATCTTGATTTTATTCTTGCAAGCAGCAAGATCCTGGTTGACACAGGAATCTCATCCATTCATTCTTTCCTTCATCTGCCTATTCCTCAGGATTGTTTTGTCCTTCATTGAATATTTGCTTTGAGCCATAACTGTGGGAACAATGTGGACACAGCTTTGAAAACTGATATGCTTCCTCGGAAGGAGCTCCTAGAGCTGGGAGATCAACAGTGATCAGGCAATCAGAATGGAGTCTAACAGAGAGGCTGAGTGCTCCCAGAGACCTGGGGAGGGAAAGCAAATCAGCGAAACTGCCCTGAGTAAGGGACTTTTTTTTTCTTGACATCGTGGTTTTGATCTTAGTATGAGGGAACCCAAGATGCAGGCTGATTTGGTTTATAATCACTACAGAACTATTCACCTTTCCAAAATGTTAATAAGCGTTCCACACCATTTTTGCTGGGTCAGAGAACATGATCACACAACAGACAACAAACGCTCACACTGTTAATAAGCAGGGACAACATGGCAGCCCATGCCCTGAGGGATTGCAGGAGAACACTTGCCAGGGTGTCCTTTCTCATGCAGCAAAGGATGTGCTGGCTCCTTTCAGATGGCTGGTTGGGCATCTGAAGATGGGAGGAGCAGCAGATTTGCCACTTGCACGCGCCACACCCAGCCACATTTGGCAGGGCCTACTGCCAGCTGTAGTTATGCTTAAATAAAAACAGCTAACAGTGAGCCTCTCTGCTCAGCATTCAAAGGGAAAGTAAAAAATTAAATAAATCATCCCAAACGGAGATGAGTTATTACTTTTCTACTAGCCTCTCTGCTTCAGGAGGAGCCCCTGTCTGGGATAGAAATACAGGCTGGCATTTTTTCCACCTGCATCCTTGGGACGGTGCATAGAGGCCTCATGTTTTGCCTCTGCTGGGGCTGGAGCTCTTATTTGCTTCTGTCTGACTAAGTTATAACTCAGGTGAGCCTTGAAACATGTTCAGAGCGGCTTGCTGGGAGTAGGGAAGGCGAGGGAGTGAGAGAGAGGGATTGAGAGAGCGAGAGGGAGAGAGATAAGGCATGAGCAGAGGGCGCATTAAGGGCTGTGAGGGCTGTGTCTGCCCTTTATCTGATCTGCAAAGCTTTTCCTCCCCCCCCCCATCATTTCTTATTTTGCACTCTGTAATTATTGTTGAATTCGCCTCACCTACAAAAGTTTGCTCTGATTATGCTTTTTATCTACATGACAAGATTGTCAAGGTTTCAGGTACACATCTGATTTATTTTTCCATGATGAACCCTTTACATTGATGAATCAACCTGATTAGATATCTTACTGGAGTTGGCACTAATTCTTGTGATTAGAAAGGTTTATTATTTTCCTTCAGCTGGCTTTCAGTGCCATCACTGCTTCTTCAAAGCCTTCCTATTCTTTTTCATGTTTCTCTCTCGATGTCGGTTTCTCTAGAAGCATGTTTTATCATCTTGTTCCTTTTCAGCATATTTCTCATTTCCTTCATGTCTTATCGTATGTTTCCTTGGTGGATCTCATCTTCCCTTTTTTGATGCTCAGCTCCAGAATGTAGTCCCTTCTCTGAGAATGTTTTGATCTCTTACTTTTTCTAGAAATGGCCTTGGAGTTTCAATTGAAATCTTATCTATCAGCCTCCTCGTGCTGCTGGTGGCACAATTGATTCCTACTCTTAGAAGCCACGGACAAGTCAGTTTTTGCCCAAGGTCTATGGTAATTCAATTACCACTTTTCCATGAGCGGAGCAGGGCATGTGCCTTCTGGACCATTGGGTACCATTGAGAAATGGCCAAAATATTCCTCATGCTCCTCAGATTCAAGTAAATAAGCAGCAGCAGCAACAATTCTAATGAGAATGATTGTATCACTCTTTAACCTGATACCTTCATCTTCTTTTTCTAGGAAGTCACTTTTTTTCCTAAAAGGATCCTCAAACTCTCCATCTTTTCTCTCATATGAGACTGTTTTGTTTCTGTTCAGAGCACTCCAGAAGCAGACAGCTGAGAGTATTAGCTTTACTTGACCATGGTTATAGTTTTTATCCAGATTGGCAGATGCTTTTTACAGTCTCCCAGTCTCCAGCTGGATTTTATCAGAAAAGAACTTAACATGCACAGGAGGAAGAAAGTATTTCTCTCCCAGGATCCCCACTGAGCTGATAATAGTCTATGGGAAGTCGTCTATTTAAACAGAAATAAACACAACTTAGGATGCCTGGAGACTATTTTCAGCTTTATTAAGCTATTTTCAGCTTTATTAAGAATCTGTGTTTAATTTTTCCAGCATCTCCAGTCCTGTTCATTTAGCTTTTCTCTGTTTGTGGATCAATTAGAACACTTGATGAGAATGCAGACGTTGCATTCTGCTCCTCGCAGGCATACAGAGCATTTGGAGGCATGAAAAGAACCTGGAAGGACTCCAAGTACTAAGTCAGAAACTTGTACTTAACTGGTGTTTCATGGAGAAGGTAGTCTTGATCAGATGCTCACTGTGCCTGGGTTCCAGGAAATTTGACTGTTTGATATTTTTTTCTTTCTGAAAATGTTCATGGATCTATATAGGTTGGTCACCTAGAAAGAAGTTAGATACTGTTTTAGATTGAGGTTAGCAATCTGTGTTTGTGTATAAAGGGTCAGAGAGTAAACATGTTAGGCTTTGTAGAACATATGGTGTCCATTGGGACTACTTAATTCTGTAATTTTAAAGTGATAGTAGCTATAGATAATATGTAGACTAATAAGTGTGCCTGTGTTCTACAAAAACCATTTATATGGATGCTGTAATTTAAATGTCACAAAATTTTATCTGTAATTTTTAAAACTTTCTTTTAAAATGTTTTAATAATATAAAAGGCACTCTGTACTCATATGCCATACCAAAACAAGCCTATGGGCCATAATTTGTGAATTGATGGTCTAGATCAGTGATTCTCAACCTTCCCAATGCTACGGTCCTTTAGTAAAGTTCCTGTGTGTCACGACCCACAGGTTGAGAACTGCTGCTGTAGATAAAGGGTCTTAAGTAATGAACAAGACAGAAATCCTGACCTCTTGTGACTTTTGTTTTTCTGGAGTAAAAAGTCAAGAACAATGAGCAAAAATGAACGATAAGAATTCCATCACAGAAGTAATGGATATTATTTCCAATTCAACATGCTAGGAAGAAAGGTAACAAAGAAAAATCCCCATAGCTATTATGACTAAGAACTACTTGTGGTAAGAGAGATGAGGGTGTGGTCTGCTTTAGTGATGAGAAAAGGCTTCTCTGAGGTGGCATCTGAGGTGATCGAGATGAGGGTGTGGTCTGCTTTAGTGATGGGAAAAGGCTTCTCTGAGGTGGCATCTGAGGTGATCTCTGAATAATGCCAGGGAGACAAAGGAAAGTCTGGTCCATGCTGAGGGAGCAGCAAAGGCAAAGCCCATGTCAGGTGTGAGTTCAGGGTATTTGAAGAATCAGACTAGTCTGGCTGGAGAAGATAATGCAGAAGGGAAAGAGGAGGGCCAAACAAAAGGAAAGGAAGGCAGGGATGAGTCAGGTAGGACCCTGTAGGCCAAAGGAAAGGCTTGGGATTTTATTCAAATTTCAGGGTTAGGCCATAGATTGATTTAAAGGTGAGAGGGAGGAGATACGGTTTATGCATTTGTATGGATCAGTTATCATGTTGGCTACTATATGGATGAGGGACTGTCATGGTGTAACAGAAGTGGAAGTTGGGAGAGAGGGCTGTCAGGACACTGTATCACCTCTGGTAGTCAGAAATGGCTGCTGGTCCACTTCCTCTTCTAATTCGTCTTTATGCGTAGATCTGGTAAAGCCTAGGGGAAGGTGAGAAGTAGTGACATCATGCAGCTCAGGTTGAACTACTGAATGAGACTTGCATCAGTAACATTTTCAAGACATTTTGACTTCATATTCTTTATATTACTTCAGTAATGCTCACAATAATATTATAGCTAACTATTGTGGGGATATTTACTATATGTAACATTATTTCATTTAGTTTTCACAGCAATTCTGTGAAGTAGGTGTCATTGTCTACTCACTCTATAGATGAAGAAGCAACAGAGATACTAATAAAATCTGCAATGGGCCCTGAAGTTACAAAACTGGTAGGTAGCAGAGGCAGTATAGATCCCATGTCTGGCTCTTAAACCTGTGGTCTTTTCAATTATATATTCTTTTTACCCTCTGGTCAGGTGTTGTGGCTTAAAGCAATAATTTATTATTTCTCATGATTTGGAAGTTGGCTGGGTTCAGCTGAGTGGTTCTTCTGTTTCATAGTTGTTGGCTGGACTCAGGCATGAGGAATCAGACAGGTAGCCATGTGGAGGGCCATCAGGACTAGTACATCCTAAGGTTGCCTAACTTTCATGAGTGATAGTTGGCACTTGTTGGCTGAGGTGTCTCTGTTTTTCTTCAAGTGACTTCTTAACTACGATTAGACTAAACAGGATTTCTTACTGCATAGTGAAAGATGAAGGAGGGAGAAGGTGGGGATTGGAAGGGAGGAGGGGAGGTTAGATCAAGGGAGGGTGAATGGTGGGATCACACCTATGGTTCATAATGCAAGGGTACATGTCGCATCTGTTAGTATAGAGTATAAATGTCTTAACACAATAATTAAGTAAACCAGATGAGGTATATATTAACCAGTGTGATGTAAGCATTCCTAATTCTATATGAAATCAGCACATTGTACCCCACAAATGCATTAATGTATATATGATCTATGTGTTTATGATTTAATAAAAAATAAATAAAACTTCTCCTATTGGAAAACTACATAAATTATAGAAAGATGTTCTTTTCATAAGATAGATACCTTTCTCCAGATTTCTATGAAGAAACTGAAGCATTTATTCTTCCAGAATATTTGGAGGGCATGGTGAAAAGTCATTTTTTCCTCAAAGATGATCTAATATCTAAGTCAATTCAGTGTTGAAAGGAGAATTTCATCTGTTGTGCAACCTCCAACTTTGTTTGATCTCTGATTGGTTTAGGTCACTGAACACTATTGATTATTTTTCAACAAAAACTTTCAGAAGTCAATTCCATTAAAAAAAAATGAACAAATAAGTAAAACTGAAAGTCTACTGACATGAAAAATCAATGCATTTAGCTTACATATGTCAAATATCTGAAGAATATAAAATTTTAGTTATAATAGATACTTAGTCCAACTGTATTATTACAACAAAATGCCTTATTTATTTATTTTTACTCTTAATCTTTTTATTAAATCATAAGTGTATACATTAATGCATTTATGGGGTACAATGAGCTGATTTTATGTATAATTTGGACTATTTACATTGAACTGGTCAACTTAGCCTTCACCTCACTTACCTAATTACTGTTTAAGACATTTTTACTCTACTCTTAATAGATTTGACATGTACCCTTGCAATAAGCACCATAGGTGAGGTCCCACTGATCACCCTCCCTGCACCCTGTCTCCCCCCTTCCCTTCCCTCCCTCTCCTCTTTCCTCCTTCATCCTGGTTTATAGTTGTGTTTTATCTTCCGTATAAAAGTGTGAATGATTATTTATTGGTTTCATAATAACATTCCTTTTGAAAAGAAGTTTGGAGAATATTTAGGGAACTAAAAGTAGACCTGCTGTTCAATCCTGTAGTTCCTCTACTAGGTATCTATCCAGAAGTTCAAAAATCATTTTACAACAAAGATATTTGCACCAGAATGCTTATTGCAGCCCAATTCATAGTAGCCAAGTCATGGAAGAAGCACAAGTGCCCATCGACCCATGAATGGATTAATAAACTGTGGTATATGTACACCATGAAATATTATGCAGCCTTACAAAAAAATGGAGACTTTACCTCTTTTACATTTACATGGATGGAGCTGGAATCTATTTTCTTAGTAAAGTATCTCAAGAATGGAAGAAAAGGTATCCAATGTACTCAGTACTATGATGAAACCAAAATACCTTATTTATAAGGAACATTAATATATTTCTTACATTTCTAGAAGCTGGGAAACCGAAGACAAAGGCACTGGCAGGTTTGGTGTCTGGTGAGAGCCTGGTCTCTGTTTCAAGTTGGTGCCTTGCTGCTGCTGTGGAGAGGATGATGGAGGGTAGAAGGGCAGGAGAGTGCTCCCTTTAATCTTGAGCCCTTTTATTAGGGTGCTAATCCTGTCCAGGAAGGAAGAGCCCTCTAAAGTATAAATTTTTAAATTAGAAAGTAGTGTCCGTTATGATAGTATAGGTGTTAGGTATTTTAATGAGATTAAAAGCTACAGACAAACAAACCCAAACTACTATACCATTTAATGTGAACTTATTGTTCCCATGTTGTCTAAATGATTTCTATGTGCCATTCCTTTGACTTTTGTAGATTCTTTGTACATGTACTATAATTATCTTCATTTTCTAGAAAAGAAAGTTTGAGGTGACAGAGCCAGGGGCTTAAGCCGTGGCCCTTTTGACTTTCAAGTTTATTCCTTTCACTGCTCTGTGGTATGAGAGTGGTGCAATGGGGAAATGATCTGCAGGGCTCTTAGGGGACTTGAATTCCAGTCTTTACACTGAACTAATTAGTTATGTGAATCAGATTCTCTTGCCTGAAAACTTTTGTAACTCTCTTCTTGGAAGTGAAGACATCTACAACCCATATTTCTATGTTAGTTTAGAATTTATATTTTCTTCCCAGCTTATGCTATATCTTCTGTGTTCCTGTTCTACCTTGCCCCTCTCTGCTTTTTTGTTTGTAAAAGAGCAGGTAGCACCTTCTAATATTCTATATCCTCTAATTAATTATTCTTTATTGTTTATTTCTCCTCCTCTTGGATAAAAATTCCGGTGAAGGCAGGAATCTCAGTTTTGTTTCGTGATACATCCCTGTGCTGCCCAATCTTTTCCTGGCACATAGGAGGCCCTTAATAAATCATAATGTGCATTTTTCTAAGGAAGATTAGGGTGGGAGGATAAGATAAGGAGTGATATTCCAGGATGAAGGATGTAGTGTAAGCAGGGGCAAGCAGGCATTGGATGTGTGGCTATATAAGGAAATGATGAAGACACAGGTGTGAGTAGGAAGTACCAGGGCGAGGCTTCCGTGTACACGAGTCCAGGTTGTGTTTCTTAGCCAGGAAAGCCCGTTGTATCTCTCAGACTTTTTAGTGAAGCAAAATTTCAGGGGTCTTATGATTGGTTCTAAGAGACAAGCCTTGAGGTTTGTTTTTAGAACTAAGTGACATTTAACTTCCTGTTCAAATGCAGGGTCCATCTTTCTTCAGAAATGACAAGAACCATTAAAGAAAACATGAAATGATATCATACCCTTGGCTTAGTGAGAAAAATGTGCAGATGCAGATGTGTTATTCCTTATTTATGGTAATTGAATTTTAAATTTAATTTAGCAGTAAAAATCTGCTATTTAGAGGATTGTTACACTGTAAAAGACTTGAGAAGCACATAGACTCTAAGGGTGCTTAGAACATCGCTTGATACCTCATGGGTGACAAGCATAAATGCATCCAAATTAATCATAATTGCCATTCTAGCAAGTAAAATGCAGCAGCGTGTTTATCAAAAGGACACTTACAAAACATGAAAAGGATACGATAAATGGCAGGCAAAGGACTGAGGCTACAAAGCTCAGTGGTAAATAGAGGCTACCAAACTGTATATGCTGTGTGTTTGGATGATATAAATTTTATGCATGTATGTATCACATTTAGTACAAACATTTCATAAGCATCCTTTTAAAAATAGAGTTTATGCATGTGTCTATTATGCTTATTACAGACATTTCATCAGCATCCTTTTAAAAACAGCTGCATATTATTCTGTTTTGAATAATGACAGTCATGTACTATATTAACAGTATATAAAAACTTTATATACTTTTGGACATTTAAGATTCCAAATTTTCAATATCGCAATTAGCACAATTAGTAATGAATATCTCAGTTCCCTGTTGTTGTATTCCTTAAGAACTGTTCATCAAAGAGACGTTTCAGTAAAATTATTGTATCAAGGGACATGAATTATTTCTGCATCAATTCTGAATGCCAGTTTGGTAAAAATTGTCATTGGTTAGTTTTCTTAAAATTATTATTGCTGCAGTTGAGATTATGTATATTAGCCAGCATATTTCCTCTTCTCTGAAGTGCCTGCTCATCCTTTGAATGTTTTTTCAATTAGAGGCTGGTAGTTTTCATTTGGATATTACACTTGGAATTCTGCATATGCAAAAGCTTAGTGTTTCATTCCACCCAAATTATCAATATAATGAAACAATTAATCAATTCATCCGAACAGTTGGTCAATCTACTGACGTGATGGGCCATTTAATCTATACAAGTGGATCAATTACGTGAGACATCTGGTGGAAGAAAGGTATATCCCGGTAAATTACATTAGGAAGTAGAGATGGCAATCAGCATAAACTGCTAAGCTAGTTCACTGACAGCTCATGACTTTGCAAGTACTTCCTTTCTGATTCTTCCTGTAGTAGGGTCATAATTATGATGGAAAGTTCAAGAAACATCTGTTTTACCACTTACAGTAGGAGCCTCTGTACTAACGGCAGTATGATGTTTTTACTTTCCTGATGTTTTTACTTTCCTTCTCTTTAGCTGTTTTGAGAACAATCCCCCTTAAAATTAACAGCCTCAGTTCCTCCTTTCAGTGACCCTTCATCAGATGAAACTTTCATCATCTTAACCTAATAAATGAGGGAGCTGATTCCCACATTTATCATAGGTTATACTCTACAACTGGATTTGTGTCATATCCAAGGGCAAAGAAGCTATCAAAAAACATCAGCACAAGGTTACTAAACTGTAATTGCAAGAGAAGAGTCTGAGGGAGTTTTTCGTTAGCAAGGACGGCATCTCCCAACCTTGCCATCATAAAGAATATAATTGCATTTAAGTGACAATAGGAGGTAAGATACACAAGCATAAAAGGGGTGTGAGTACTTCTAATCTTAGCTGGTGTCACAAATGGGAGTGAGCTTTAAGCATAGATTTGTTCCATAAAGAATTTGGGTGTTGACAGTGTAACTGTTCCCATGATTTCATTTATGTAATTTCTTTAAGTTCTATCACTCACCCTGGAATATATTTACATATTTGCTCTAAAAATAGGTACTGTTGACTCTGACCTGCACTACTGTTCTCCTGGAAGGAGCCTCGGTGACCTTGCATCAAGAGACGCCATTCAGGTGCTATGGTGTCAACATCAACAGCTCTTTGGCTAATTAAAATTTAAAAGATGATATTATTCATGCAGCTATTAATAAGATTATATCAGACCTATTATCAATGAAAAGTTCTTATAATTTAACCCATTGGCAGCTAGCCCTGAATGCACATGCACATGTGTGTGTATTGATAGAAAAAAAATAAATTCAGATAAAGGGACATTTTTCTTTTCTTTTTTTTCTTAAACTTCTTAAACTTTCTTAAACTTATTTTTTCTTATACTTATTTGAAAACACACACATATATATATTTACAGGTACACACACACAAGGAAGTACCTCTCTAAAGACCAATGTCTTCCAATAAATTTTTATTTTTTGTTTCAATCTCAGTTAAGCATAGTTTCTTTCTAAACTCTCTGTTCTGAATATCTAGCAACAGCCAGGGGGCAGAAATCTAACCACATTTGTGCAAGGTGACCCAAATTACAAACTGGTTCTGTGATCCAGACTTTGAAAAATAGAGCAACATATCTCCCTAGCATTACTAAAAGCCAAAAACTGTTTATACTCTTTCAAAAGAGAGGCTCACATGAACCTCCACTTTAAGCAAGAAGATTGAACCACAGTTTCATAGTGGACCCAAGGCCAAATTTTTTTTGATAAGTGATAGAAAGAAATACACCTTGTCTTCAGAATTAATTTTAAGAAAATATTGTGTATGGTTCTCTATTTTCATTTCACTTCAAAGCTTCATGGTTATTTGTCACAGGCAGAAGCCAAACTAAATAGAAAGGCTGTGTGAAACCGCATGCTAAGTGTGATTAAGTAGAAGCAGGAAAGTGCCTGGGTTGTGTGGAATTGTGCAGTTCAAGGTAGGAATATTGGCTATTCCCCTTACCACTGAGTGACCTTTAAGAAGTTACTCAACTGCTCTGAGTCTCAGCGCCTTTAGCCATAAAATAGGGCTGGTAATGGTGAACCCTTCATGGAGGGCTTGTTGTGAAGCTTAAGGGAGATAATGTATGCAGAGGAGGTTAGAGTGTGTCATGGTGGAAAATTATTAGAAATAATAGTGTTGATAAATACTGAAGCTGCCCTAAAGAAAACTGACCAGATCTGAAAATCTGGTTTCTGAGCTAAGACATTAGACCCGCGGGCCGGGGCAGAGAATGAGAGTAGATTCAGCCCCTAAACTTTCTCTTGAGGAAGGCTCATGGAGGTGGAGAGGTGGAGGCCGGGTCTTGTAAGATTCTGCATTTCTTTGTCCATTTTAAAAGAAATATGTCTAAAAAGTATGTACGTGTGAAAATGTGATGGGAACAGCATAAAGGAATCTCCATAGGCATGAACAAGAGTGTTTTATTTTCCTTCTAGAGAGATCATGGTTCAATTTCCAAAATTATTGTGTTGTCTAAGAAGAAAGATAGTTTTGAAGGGATCGTCGGGATCTCATTTATTTTTCTTTTATTTCTCCGAAATATGACTTTCATCCCGTCTCCCCCTGCCCCCAGTTCAGTACCCATGTTTCACCTTTACTTTGAAGTTTATCTAGCAGTGGGAAACCATTTTCTTATGACATTATCTTGTGATAATATCATAAGCCGCTGACATTATTTGTAATTATACACACGGTGAAGGGTTTAATTTCCTCCTCGAACCACTTATGTGCAGTTTGTCAGGCATTTCCTTTTGATCATCCCATGCGGTTGATATCACATTGCAGGAATTTCATCAAAAGAAAAAGAGTTTAGGAGCAAGGAGGCTTCTAAAGTACCTGCAAGAAAACAAAGTTCCTGGGTAAACCCAAGGAGTTCTTTTTTGGAATATTTTGTTTAAGCTAGACACCATGGGAGTTTTACCTCAGTGCAGTGGGATAAGGGCTTTGTTTCTATTTTGGTGAAGCAGTTTGATTCCAGGTCAGATTTCAAAGCTGTCCTCATTACCCTATGATGCCTCTTAAAGCCTAAAAAATTCTTTAAAGAACACTGTATATATGTGTGTGTGTGTGTGTGTGTGTGTGTGTGTGTGTATTTCTTGAATGTGAATAAACCTTTCTCTCATTCCTACAATGAGTTTTAAAGTATCCTTCCTGCTCTTCAGTACTCCAGTTCTATCTCAGTGATAAGACAAGAAATGATGTAAAAACAAATATTTTTTTTTTTTTTTCCAAAAACCATTGACCTTTGGCCCTTTCTAATTAGATGAGTAGCTAGGAGCATTTAGAAATCGTACATTATTTTTTAACCTTTTACTGCAAAAACGCCGACTTGCTCTTCCTTCCAATTATTATGTGAATATCATTTATGATTTTAGTGTAGTTTGTTTTAGAAAGGGCAAGGATGAGAACTAAACTTCTTATTCTTAACATAAAGGCATTTCTACTTAGTTTTCATAATATGTAAGGAATTGTAATAAGTGTGTTATACACTTTTTTCTTTAGCATCAGAAGGATTGTGTGAGAAAAATGATATTTGATCTAATAGATGAGAAAAGTGAGATTCAAAGGCACTTTTAACTTGTTAAAACTGTATAAAACTAGTACATGGCAGAGCCAAGATTTGAAACCTGGTTCCTAATTATACACCTTTCTTTTACACCTATCCTCATAATAATATTAGTATTAACACTCGCTGTGAATTCATGTCCAGACAAGCTGATAATTATAGTATTACCTTGACATTTAATGCTGTTCCAAGAGTAATATAAACTTCACGCAGTTCATATTCACCGAGAGACCCCTCCATGTTTAGCATTATGGTAGGGATTGAATTGAAAGTAAAAGCAAAGATGCTTTCTGCCCTCCTGATCTTTATAATCTAATTGGAGAACAGACATTATTCCAAACAATAAGTTAATGAGAATTGTGATGCATACTGTGAAGCAATGCAAGATGTAACAGAAGTATACAATTAAACTTGACCTAGTTCCTAGGTGGAGAAAGGTTAGCATGGGGAAATAATCCTAAATAGAACTAAGAAGTATCATCATTAGGGCAGTGCCTGTGGCTCAGTGGGTAGGGCACCGGCCCCATATACCAAGGGTGGCAGGTTCAAACCCAGCCCTGGCCAAACTGCAACAAAAAATAGCCAGGCATTGTTGTGGGCACCTGTAGTCCCAGCTACTCAGGAGGCTGAAGTAAGAGAATCGCCTAAGCCCAGGAGTTGGAGGTTGCTGTGAGCTGTGACACTACAGCACTCTACTGAGGGCAACAAAGTGAGAGTCTGTCTCTACAAAAAAAAAAAAAAAGTATTGTCTTTAGCTGACTTTCCTTTTGATCATCCTATGAGGTTGATGTTGCATTATAGAAATTTAATGTAGGTTGTTGGTTTAGAAGGATGATGGCCAAGTAGATTCCAGTGTGTAGCTTGTGTGCAGGCAGATGCAGAGGTAGAAGGGACTTTGCAAGTTGGAGTGAAAGAGAAGGAGGCTGATAAGATAAGGGGGGCTGGATCCTGCAGAGCCCTGAGGGTGCTATAGACATTTTCATCTAGATCTGATGAGTGCTGAGTATCCATTGAAAGTTTTTAATCTGTGTGTGGTCTGACATTCAAATTGACTGAACTTTCATTTCAAACTTCCCTGTATGGAGAGCAGATGCCAACCAAGTAACCCAAGTGCAGTGGTTTTATGAGCTGAAAATAATCTTGTTTCAGTAACAAAATCTGTAGCTTATCTGGTTTCTCACATAGTATTTAATGACTTTGAAGTAGCTTCTTGATGTTGTCATTAAACTGATACATTTGTAAAAAGAAATACATTACCCATACTATAAAATTAAATGTTGCAATGCAAAGCAATATACTAAATATCTCTTTAGTCAATTTTTGTAAACTAAATGTTATAAAATTATATTCGGGCAATGAGACAGTGTAAATCCATGTGGAATATATTTCTTTAAGAAGATTATTTTGCCAGCCTGTACTGATAGTCAGGTGTTAATTACCATTTTAAGTGTATATTTTGCATGCCTGGGAAAAGAAGTGCATTCTTTTGCCCAAATTGCCCTTCAGGTTTATATACATATATTTGAGGCTTTAAGAACTTATACAGTTAGGGAACTGCTTTTGCGTGGCATATTTACATAAAATAAAATACATAATTTTTATCTCTTTCTACTCAAATATTAACAACTTATCACTGAATATCTGGAATCCTGTTATAAAGCCCTCTAAAATAAATTATGGCTATATATGTCTCAATTAACTTTTAATGCAAAAATTAGAGCTACCCACAAAGCATTCTGATTCTATCCTTTATAACATATAGTCCTAAAAATTTGCATAGAAAGAGTTCAAATAATTTACTGTATTGCCCAAGAGAAGAGCAGCTAGCATTTACTAAGCATCTACTATGTGCAAGGAACTTTGTGTATTGTCTCATTTGGTCCTAACACACTAAGAAGGAAGTTCTATTATTATCTGAATGTTTATGTCCCCTTGAATTTCACATGTTAAAAACTAGTCTCCAATATTATGGTCTCAAAAGGTGGAATATTTGGGAGGTGATTACATCATGAGTATGGTGCCCTCATGGGTAAGATTAGTGCCCTTTAAAAGAGATCCCAAAAAGTAGTTAGGCCCTTTCCCCATGCAAGCATGCAGTAAAAAGGTGTTATCTGTCTTTGAGCTGACAAAGCAGGTCCTGATCAGACACTGAGTCTGCTAGTGCTTTGATCTTGGATTTCTCAGCGTCTAGTAACTGTGAGGAATAAATTTCTACCTTTCATAAGCTACCCAGTTTCTGATGTTTTGTTATGACAGCTTTAATTGACTAAGAGGTGCAGAGAGGATAAGTATTCAGTGCACACAGCTCATAAGCATTAGGGCTTGGATGTGCACCCAGGCAGTCTGACTCGACAGTTCCTACTTGGAGCTGCATCTAAAAGTGCCATGTTTCAATGTATGATAGCTCCTTTAGAAAGGATGTTTTGTTTTATGAGGTAGGGTTTTCTTTCTTTCTTTCCTTTTGGAATGACTACTTGGTCCAACTTGCTGTTAACACATTTCTTCTCAATTAAATTAACAGTCCCGTAAAAATAATTGAACAATAGCATTTATGATGAAGAAGAAAATAGGAGCTGCTATCATTAATCACATCCCGAATAGACAAGGACACAGAATCTTAGAGGATTGACATAAACTGTCCCTGCAGTGGCAAAGGTAAGAATACAGATTAAGTCTAAGTATGCAAGTACACGTTCTGACCCAGTACATGGAATTGAATCAGCTATACCCATCTTTGCATGCAGTGCAAATATGGACAGGTATACAAGTCAGAGATGGATAAAAGAAACATTTTATAATTTATTAAAATATGAGTCTGGCATTGTAGCTTTTAAAAACCCAGATATCACTTCATTGAGATAAGCCATCTCCTCCTACTAACCTCCCTGCTGAGACGAAGGTCAGAGGATGCCTTTCTTTTTTAAGTAGCCTGCTATATAATTTGTCTCCTCCATCACTTCCCCTTCTCCATGATGAACGGACCCCAAACCATTCATAACCCTGCACCCAGTGGGATTTTTTTCCTTAGGAAATTTGTCAGACAGTTCTAAAGAATTCGCTAGTTCCTTCAGTTTTCTTTAAAAAAAAAAAAAAATCAAATTCTTAAATTATTCACCAATAATGGAGCCTGACAATCTGACTACATGCACCTGGCCATTTACCACAGGGCAAGTCCCAGCTCAATTGCTATTTAAGTTTCACAGACACGAATGAGACATGATATATTCTCCTAAGAAGCACCAAATTCAATGAGAAAGACAGAAAAACACAAAGCAAATGTGATCTGATGAATTTTATGATCAGGATTATGACCATAGATTACCTATAATAGTGTCTTGTTTTCATGAATTTAACCTTTTTGACTTTGACTATTTTTCAGGATCTCTAAAGGTCATTGGCTTGGGATAATACTCAGTTTTGCTGATGCATTTATTTGGATCACTTGAGAATCAAGTCATCAGCACTCTGACAACAGACAATTATTCAACTAATCCTTCAACAAATACAGAACATGTGTCAGAATTCGCTTTCCAAGGTTCAAATCTTCACTGTCACCTACTATCTCAGTCTGTTTTCTGTTCCTATAACTGAATATCTGAGACTTGGAAATTGATAAACAAATTAAACTCATTTTTTACAGTTTTGGAGGCTGAATAATTTGAGATTGAATTGCTGCATCTGGTGAGGACCTTCTTGCTGGTAGGGACCCTAGGGAGTCCCATCACATGGTGAAGGGTTCCTGAGAGAGCTAACTTTTTATAACAGACCCACTCTTCTGATCACTAAGCTACTGTCATGATACATCATTAATCCATTCACCCATGAATAGACTAATCCATTCATAAGGGCGGAGTCCTCATGACTTAATTCGTCTTGAAGACCCCTGCTCCAAAGCTGTCATATTGGGAATTATGTTTCAACATGAATTTTAGAGTGGGGACAGACATTCAAATCATAGAAGCTACTAACTCTGCAACATTTTGAAAGTTTCTTGGCTCTGTTAGACTTTAGTTCCCCATTTGTGGATTGAGGATATTAGTAGCATTGATGTCATGAAATTCTGGTGAAAGTTTAATGAGAAGTATAAATAAAGCACCATAGCCTCATATCTGGGGCACAGAAAAGGTTTAATAAATTTTAGCTGTTATTATCAGTAGCAGCATTTTCTAGGTACTCCATGGAATGTTGGATATAAAATGATAAGCAAACCTGGGCATGGCTCCTGCCCTTATAAAGCTGGTATTTGAAGAGCTAAAAGAAAATTCAACCTGATTGGAGCGCATAAAGCAGAGGAGGTGATGGCAGATGAAACAAGGGAGGGGGACAGCGACTCTATATATGTAAAATTTAGTCTTACTCCTAAGAGCAATGAAAAGCCATTAAAGTGGTTAAGATGGAGAATTAATGTTTCAGGTTTGAACAATGACTTGCTGATAGCTGGCTGGACTGGAGAACAGGGCAGTGGATTTAGCAGGAGGGCTCTTAACCAGTTCATGAAACTGCCTTATACTTTAACACCTTCACCTTAGAATATGGACGGGTAAAATCCAGAAGTTGATAAGAGAAATATTTATTAAAATGTGAGTTGCTCGGTGTCACAAAACTCGAAATGGGGAAGCTGAGGTTAGAGCTACTATCCCTGCTCTTAGTCACATGATCTAGCTTTGTGTGTGATCCAGGCACCTTAGAGTGTCGTTTAGGGTGCTAGGGGAGAAGTGAGCATGAAGAGCAGTGCACAGACTCAGGAAGTGTTCAGGTCAAATAATGGACAGACCCTGATGAAAGACTGAACATGGCAAACAAGCCAGGCCTTGCCTCTCTCTGTGTCTCTACATAATGGAATGCCAGGGATAATGGAATATAAGGGAACTGGTGCGGCTCGCTGCAGTGTGTCAGATGTCACTGCCTTAGGTGGGCACACTTGCATCACTTAAAAAGTATTTATACACCTTAAAGGTTTTTAAAGGTCTTGGAACAGGCCCTCTGAGTGGTTGCCACATTGTAGGAGAATATTTAGAACCTTGTGAGTGTTCCCCCAGAGTTCGTCACTCACCCGAGGATGTAATAAACAGCATTCCCCCCAGTGTACTCAGTAATGGGATGTTTTTTTCTCTCTGAACATATTGCAGAGCTTTAAAACTGGTGGCCAGTGAGTCAGCCAATGAATTACTTCATTTGGGAATTTTCTTTCTTTTATTTTGGCCATGCAGTATTTTAAAAGTCAAGGTTTATTTATAAATGTGAATTCTCATCTAGTATCTTGTATTCATTCTATATGGATTCATTAAGTTTCCTTCTGATTCTGGAGTGTCTGCTATTTCTCAGAACATTTGTGACAGTTTGGGAACATCAGTTTGTCAAAAATATGTTGGCTTTTGGTATTAATAATATCCTCACTATGCCTGCTTTCTCTCTGCTTCTTTGGCCCCACAGCCAAAATCCCTAATTTTTAAACCTGCAAATACTCGGGGGACTTCTTTTAGAAAATCTCTAACATGAAAAATGTGCCAAATTATGACTTATTTGACATCACACCATTTAAGCTTTTTTCAAGCACTTGAAGAAAGCTTAGTGTTTTACACATTTAAAAAGTTAATTCTCCCCCATTACTAAACTTGGAAAATGAGCAGTTTAACCATCTATGAAAACAAAGAAAAATAAAAGGAGGGAGGAAAAATGACTCAAAGCATAGCATCATTGTTTATATGTCAATATATTCCTTATCTTTTTTTGTGTGTGTAGTGTCACAGCTCTGGTGACATCCCAGCCATAGGGGTAGGATGTGCTGTTTTGGTAAGAGATTTTTGAACTGCTTTTGTCTATTCTCAATAAGGTCAAGTGTCTCCACCCACTAACATATATACCACTGTGATATCCAAAGCATCCTTCTCTAATTCTGGGGGCTACAGGGTATCTTGGGTGAATGAATGAGGAGCTGTACCTATAAAATCTGGGTCAGACGTGAGCTGGGCAAAGTTTCAGGACACTGGCGATGCCATTCCTGCTGGGACATTCTCAGGAAAAAGTCTGGCCCTCCTTGGACAACAAAGAGAAGTATGCCTGGGTATTTACATCCGGAGCTCGAAGTCTCTGGCTGTGAGTCCAACTTCCTCCTGGAGGCACAGAGCTGGAGTAGGTGCAAGGAAAAGTGTGGACCCTAAGGCTATAAAATAAAAACATTTCACAAGGCTTGGCTGAGAACACAGAAATTATTATCTTGATATAATGGTTCCTTATTTTATGTAGTTATGATTATGATCATAATCTAAATAGCATTTGCCTAACTAGAGCTTTATTCTCATTAATACATTCCAACTAATATCAGCATTTGGTTTTACCAGGTTAGCATAAATAATATTGCAGGTAATGTTATTAATATGTACATAGGGTTTATTATAATTTGCCCCAAATCATGCAGCTAGTAAGTGGTAAAGCTGAGATTGAAACCAGAATTCATATTCTTAGCCACTATAAGATATTGCCCAAACTCTTTGTGAACATAATTGTAATGGCTATATAATATTCTATTGATTGCATATGTGGAAATTTAATTAACCTTTTCCCTGCTAGGGTTTATTTTTCCTTCAAATTATAAGTTATACTTCCATGGTCATCCTAATACTTAAAGGTTTATTACTGTTTCATTAGTTCAGACTTTTTCCTCAAGATAGACTTGTTGAGGGGGGGGGGTTATCACCTCAAACTTGTAGATAAGTATGTGCCCTTTTCTATTCACGAAACGCTTTTTACTTCTCAGGTTGGGGTAATTCACGTTGCCGGTAAAAATTTGTGAGAGTTTCTATCTCAAATATTTTGTCTTTTTCTCTCTGTGGCATCCGCACCAAGTGTTCTTGGGTAAAAGGCGCTCTCTGGCTGTCAAGGAGTATATTTCGTGTTTGCCTCAGGGGACTAGACGTTTCCCTGTGGCATTTCACAGTACATAGCTACATATGGCCAAGGGAAATGAAAAGTACAAAGGGAAGACATTTCTGGCTGAGGAAATAGCAAACACAGATGTTGAAAAGTAAGGGCCTTGATTTTTTGAACACAGGGTTTACTTTGAGTAAATGTGGTTTTGAGGACACTCACTGGGACCCTGGGCAAGTCGCTTAGGCTCTCTGGGCACCTGCTTAATAGACCACAGAGCCAAAGATTAGATTATTTCATTGTAAATCTAGCATTCTGTTATCCTCTATCCCAATGGTTCTCAACCTTCCTAATGGCCCTTTAATATAGTTCCTGTGTGTCGCGGCCCACAGGTTGAGAACTGCTGCTCTATCCAGGCATGTAATAAAATGAAAATTCTCCATATCTTGAAAGAAAAATTTATATATTACTTGAATTATAAAAGGTGTATTTCTTATGAGACTGGGGCTCTATAGCTTTCAAATGAAGACCATTATTTCTAGAAGATATCTATAAATCCTGGAAAGATTCATGGGAGTATATGTCAATTGTGAACAGTTTAAAACTTCAAAGTTCTTGTTATCCTCTGAAGCCCGTAAGGAAATCATTTTGTTTCTCTGACCTTGACTGGACTCTATGGTATAGCATGCCCTTTTCTTGTACAATAGGGAGAGTTTCTTAAAACTGGGGGGAACATAAGTCAAACCTCGCATTGTTACACAGAGACAGGGCAGTGTGAAATTCATGCTCTTCACTTGATCTTAGCCAAAAGGCCAAGAAGCGATGAAATTCATGTTCTTAATTCAGTAGACACCATCTGCTCTTGAAGGTCAAGGAAACAATATTTTCAGAAGGGGCCCTGGCTAGCTCTTTGCAGAAGTTCTGTATTTTAAGGGCAAAGGATAGTTCCTCTCTTTCAAGAAAATCATTCATAGGGGCTTGTATATTTTTCCAAAGTTATCTTTGCAACTTTTCTGAAACAAGACCATTATGGCCTATTAGATCATAAATGTCCTATCCATCCTTCAAGACCCTACTTATGTATTCCTTCTTTTAGGGAGGAAATTATCCTCAAGGTATTCCTCTATTTAACATCATTGGCTTATCATTTAAATATTAATATCCCTAATTAGTATGTAAACTCCAAAGCAGAACACATCTAATTCATTTTAGCATTCATAGGATCAAACAGATAATAGGTATTTGATAAATGTTTACTGAGGAATATGTGATAGATTAATTTCCTCAATAAAACTTACTCTTTCTTCCCTTTGGATTCCTACTTTACTTAGCTTTTGCTAAGAGTGAAACAATAGTTGGGCGCACTTGTCTTAGAACCAGACTGAGTGGGTTAAAACCCTGGCCCCAGCTCTGCTGAGCCATGTGACTGATGATGGCTAATGGGAAGCCTCCTTGTGCCTCAGTTTATTCACCTGTAAAATGGAATTATCTTGTAAGGCTATTTATTGGATTAAATGAGATTTGTAATGGAGCTTAGAAAATTGTGTTAACTTGTTTTTCATCATTTATATGCATGTTAATATGATTCATGAAATTATAAGCTTCTTTAAAGTAGAGGTTCATTTAACTTTGGAGCTTTTCTCAACTCATAGTGAGATTTACAATTTACTATGAGTCGAGCAATATTTACTGAACATAATTGATGTAGGTGATTTGGAAGATTCAGCTTATCAAAGTACTAATAACTGGTAAATTGGTCATCCTTATAAGAACTGCTTTAGTGTGCAACCTTATGATAGCTAGGATTGTATCTTTTTATTTGGACTGGTTTATGAAATTCAGCAGGCAGCAAAGAGAACAGAATCCAGATTTATGAAGGCTGATGGGGGAGGAGAGTAGAAAAGGTGGGAGTGTGCCTTAAAAGCCCCGCAAAAGATGCTGTCCAGTAAATCTCTGTCCATCATATCTCCTGCACCACTGCACACACTGCTACGTCATCCAAAGGCCACTACCAACTCTCAGCAGGATGACTCACCCCTTTTTACTCTTTCTGCTGGTAACAGCCTTATTTTTACGCAAAACACTGGCTCAGATCCTCTTCAAAGCAAATAGATGTATTCGAATATGAGCCTGTGTCATTGGTATTATTTATAATAATTATATATATATATGTATATATATATTTAGCCTCTGAAAATCTAATGCTAAACTCTTCTGAAAACTGTTGGAGAGATCATGGGAAGGGGTGGAAGCCTTTCTCCTTCATTAAAATATTTAAAACTTGGCATTATGCATTTATGTCACCCTGATAGTCTGAGAGGCACCAACAGCTCCTCTGCGATAGTGATGAAGTTTCAGAATAAATAATGAAAATACATGTGGTGAATGCTGGGAAGGAACTCAATGCACTATCTCATACATTATCTTGTTCTTACAATGTCCCTGAAAAGTAGATAGTAGGATTCCCATTTGACAGAGAAATGGCAGAAAGGATACCCAACCCAATGACTCCAATTGAAATTCATCCCAGCAGGAGGAAGGCTCTTAATTGTTCTCTTGGAATCTGACTCTTCTGAATAAAGTGGGAAGTCTCCCCCTGGTTAGTTCACTTCGGCCTTATTGCTGGTGAGAGCAGCTTTAATAGAACTTCCTTCTTCTACCTGCCAGGGAATTCTGACTCTCCATCCTACTTGGCGTTCTCCAGGACAAGCCCCCTAAAATACGCTTTCCATGCACACTTAAATATTTTATGTTAATAGTGATTGAAGTCAGATTTCAAGTAATACTTCCTGTGGTTTATTGGCCCAGTTAATTTAACATTAAGAAAGAAACGAGAATGAATAAGAAGCATTGCACATTCCCATATGCAAATGTGCGCCTGGAGGAAGCTGTTAGATATAGGGCAATCAATACATTCCAGAAATTTAGTGGAATTGCACATGACTCTGACATTAGTTTCTGCAGGTTCTGGGGTTTGTTCGAGAACGATGTTGTCTGTCTTCACGGGATATGGTGTTCTCTGCAACTGAGAAATTCATGAGCTCTGAAAATGCACCTTCAATGCTGTACATGAGCCATGGGGTGCTGTCTCCAGGGAGATTTGCAGCCACTTGACCCTGACAGGTGCTCCCTGCAGAGGCCTCATTTCCTGCCCACACCAGCCATCCATCTCTGCCTCATCTGTAATCCAGCCAGGGAGTGGAAAGGTCGTGGCCCAGAGGAGCAATTTTCATGCAGAATTCTGATCAACTCTAGGATTCCTCAAGAATGATAGCAGGAGGGCATTGCTGGAGACAGGGGAGAAGTCAGGCAGCAGTGCTCCAGACAAGTTTTTCTTTTTATCTCATTGATATGCTATTTTTAAAAAATAACAGAGTTCTTCTACTGAGTTAAAAGTTTAAAATCACTGACCTAGAATAGGAGAGAGTTAATAATAACAGCAAGCTCTGAAGGATGTTTGCCGTGTGCTGGGAGCCGTGTTACATTCTCTCACTTGATTGTCTAAACCTGCAGGCTGCCGTCCTCAGGCTGTGGACCTGTCCCAGTCCCTGGCCTGTTAGGAACCAGGCCACACAGCACAAGGTGAGGGGCCAGCATTTGGCCAAATCTTCATCTGTATTTGCCTCTGCTCCCTGCTGCCTGAGTCATTACCTGAGCTCCACCTCCTGTCACATCCCTGCTTCCACTCCCACTCTGCAGAAACAATTGTCTTCCATGAACCAAGTCCCTGGTGCCAACAAGGCTGGGGGCCACTGCTCTGAATAACACTGTGAATATTTGCATTAATTCCACTTACTAAGAGAGTTGAGGCTCAGAGATGTAAAGTCCGCTTGTTCAGCCATGTAGCTCATACGTGGCAGACCTTGGACTCCGGTCCTTCTGCTTCTTTCTTTCAGCACCCATGCATCAGGCCCTCGCACAGTCCCAAACAGGGTGTACGGTATGGAGGACCCAAAGATAAGCAAGATGGAAGGGACGCTACTCTCATGGGGCTCACAGTCAATCAGGGTTTGACTCCAGAGATGCGTGTCTGTGAGCTGTTGACTCACAAACCACATTGCTTACAAATGTTGCAGCATCACTCTGAGGTAGTTTCTGGGAAAGTCAGGAGCAATGGAGAGAAACAGATAAGTCCTAAACAAGTCAAACTGTACTCATTTGCTATGGGATGTGTGGGCAAGAACGACATTGTGGAATGATAGACTACGTGTTCCTGGACCCTAAGACAACGCTCCTCTCTGTTGGCAGTGCCCGGAAATTACATGAACAATTCAGAATAATTCCTTTCCAATTTTAATCTAGGACTTTAAATATACTGCTATAATGGAGGGTAGAACACTAGAGTATGAGTTCAGAGAATTGGTGCACATCTTGAGCCCCTTGTCACTTTGTGAAAGTAATTTCATTTCTTTAGCAATTTGGCAAGATTAAATAGTGTTCATGGTTCCCTCTAACTCACACATTCTGTGTTTCTGAGTCTGTGAGTTCAGAACATACATCCCCTGGGATTGGAGAGCATTTATCATCAAGTTCAGATGTCCTCTACAAGAGTAGATTTTAGAATTTGTGACTGTAGCCATTACTAAGAAATAAAATTTACATTGTGACTTGGCACAAAAGCACACACACCCCACATGTATGAGAAAAAATGATCATATTACTATAGATACTGTTACTTTTGTTATATATTCTATTGAAGTATTCCATAATATTCCATTCTATTATAGTCTTTCTTTATGTTTCACTTTTGTAGAAATGTAGACTGATCCAATAAATTGTCTTAGTATTAATTTTATAGTCTACTAGCCAGATTTCCATGGAGAATTTCTCAAGGTCAAGTTACTTCTGCCTTCTGCTTGCTTTGGAAGATTAACAAAAATCTACATATTTGTTCCTCAGACTGCTGAGCAAATGCCCTTGGGCTTGGGTGTTGCTCCTTCTTTGACCAGGCAGGCAAATTTTCCCAATTTTCTGCTTTGCCACTATGACACTATAAGACCTTGTGCTGTCCTTTAAGTGAGCTCAAAGTACACCCTTAGGATAGAAGCCCATGCTACTGTTATATAAAGAAGTGATCATCCAGTCCAGCCTGGAATAAAACTGATTCCCTCAGTTATCAAAGGACTCTTTCAAATTCTCTAATGCATGGCTCGGCACCTGTAGCTCAAGTGGCTAAGGCACCAGACACATACACCAGAGCTGGTGGGTTCAAATCCAGCTCGAGCCGCCAAACAACAATGACAACTACGATCAAAAAATAGTAGGGTGTTGTGGTGGGTACCTGTAGTCCCAGCTACTTGGGAGGTGGAGGCAAGAGAATTGCTTAAGCCCAGGAGTTGGATGTTGCTGTGAGCTGTGATGACACAGCACTCTACTAAGGGCGAGAGCTTGAGGCTCTGTCTCAAAAAAAAAAAAAACCCCAAACAAAAACAAAACCTCTAATGCATGGAGCTTAACTGAAGTTAAGAAATAATCACCCACATTCATCAGGACGCAACAACGAAGTAGGGTACTTGCAGCTTCTGAAGTGGCTTTATCATTATCAGCTTGGTCTCTCTTTTGCTTCATGGAGAAAATACTATGGGAATTTCAAAAATTTATAAAAGGAGGCTGAAAGCCCTAAAGACCAGGGGATGTCAGACGGAGATTACGTCTCATGGTGAGGCAAAACAATGTGTTTAGAACTCAGTGACTTCTCTTCATGAAGTTCTTTCTCAGAGGAGCTCTGTTTTGTTGCTTGTGAAGTTAACAGCAAGGTCAGGGAGGAGGAAGTGGTTGGTTAGCCTAATCTACTGGAATACTTAACATTTGGTTTTCTCCTCTGTTTCTCTTAGTCATGGGCATTCTTTTATTTTTGCCTCGTTTCTTTGTGGCCTGTGAAACACTAGATATTTACTGAGATGTTTAGCTCCACGGGGTTTTCTGCTCTGGACATTTGACATCTGACATGGCTCCAAGATGGCCGCCCTCCTCATTCAAATTGTAACGGAAGTGTCGCCCCACAAGGAGCCTTTTCGAGCACTTCACTCACTGTATTGCTTCTAGTCTCTGTGTGACATTCCCCTTTTACTTGACAACACTTCTTACCATAAATAAATATTTATTTATTTGCATATGTGTTTGTTATCTGGCATCTCCCAATAATGTGTAAGTTCTCCTGAAGGTCAGGCCACCTCCCGCTCCCACTGTGTCCCAGAAGTTGTGACATTGCCCGACAGAGTCTGAGATCAGTAAAAACATGTAGAACGATACTAGGTGTTTAAGTGCACACCTCTCACTCTAAACTCAATATAATCTCTCCCTTCTTCAATTTTCAGAGAACTTGCTCTTGTCACACTCTCTGCTTTGGATGGTCATTTCTTAAATAAATGTTCACATCTTTTGTGAGGTAATAAACGCCTAAAGGAAGGATTAACATTTTCTTTAGGAAGTGAACTTTTATTACCTATGTGCCAGGCATTGTGTTGGACGCTTCACTAGCATTGTTTTATTTCTTCCTCACCACAAGCCCCTAAGACGGTCATTATTACTGCAGTTTTGCAGATAAGGATGTTAGACTTAAAAGCTTTAGAGATCTGTCCACTTTGTTTAGCTAGAAAATGACTGAGTTAGGATTCAGCAAAAGAACAGTCTCCTTTGTTTTCTCGCATTTTTGTGTCCCTTTGGGCTGTGCATAGAGAATTGTCTTATTAAGTGTTTCAAAAATTAATGAGTAAAAATTTAACATAAATTTAGCAACTTCAATCTTGCATCTCAAGAGAAGTAGCATTGATTTCCTACAAGAGGTTTTACATTTTCTTCTGCTGCGTTTCCTATGTTATCTTGAGAAACTGTGATGCTGGAACACGTCCCTGCTTACTAGAGAAATCTAAGTGGTAATTTCCTTGAGACAGGTTAACATTTTTGTAGTTAACATTCATGTTTAGTAAGTGCTTGTCGGTTCCAGGCAGTGTGGTGTGAATCTCAGGGAAAAGAATTCAGCAAACACAGTGTGCTCTCGAGCAACTTACAGTTTAGTGGAGACATTCTGTTAATGAGACAATCTGAGCAGTTTAAGTGAGCGTGGATGGCTGATCTGTCAATTGGTATCTTTTTGCTAAGGTGACAGGGAACAGAGAGCGTGCCAAAGGTAATGGTTGTTCACTCTTCATCCCACAAGTAACAAAAGAGAGAATAGAGAAGACCAATAAGGAAGAGGAAGAAGGTAGAACCATAAAATTAGATCCTAGAAACATTTAATCTCCACTGAGGACATGTGTTTCCTTTCTCCTTTTTGCTAAAGGGACTAATGTATCATGTTTCCCCTTTCTTCCCTGTCTCCTAAACATTTCAGAATCATTCGTGTTTTTCCTTTTTTTCCAAGCATATTTTTATTCTATTTTTGTATGCTATTAGTCTTTCTGTGCATCTTTTTTTTTTTTTTTTTTGGAGTTTTTGGTTGGGGCCGGGTTTGAACCTGCCACCCCTGGTATATGGGGCCAGCACCCTACTCCTTGAACCACAGATGCCGCCCTCTGTGTGTCTTTTTAGGGGTTTCTTTTTCCTCTTAGACAAAATAAAAAAAATTAGAAAACATAAAAAAGTACAAGTACATCTGTACTTCAAGTACAAGTACATCAAGTACAAGTACATCATTCACAGAAAATACTATTTTTAATTCGCTCCGAGTTTAACTGTTCCATTCTCTCTTAGGTTTTGTTAGAATAAATGTATAATTTTGTTTCCTGACTTGTTTCCCTTAGAATTTATTAAGCATTTAAGTTGTTTCCAGTGTTACCTGTTTATACATATGTTTTAGAGGATTTTTCTTACACTTATCTCTGATTTATTTCCCTTGAATAGATAACTTGGAAGTTGAAATATTAATACCAGACCAAAGGCTTTCCACAAAAGCCCAACTAAATTAGTATCTTATCCCTACGGCATGAAAATGCATATTTTGCCACTTCCTGGCATCAGTGAATATTATTCCTAAATTCATGTGCCTATGGAGTAAGAAAAAAATGTCACTGTTTTGAAGTGAACCTTTTCATTACTAATAAGGTTGAACTTCTTTCCTTTCCCATTTGTGTATCGCTCCATTGCGTGTCTTATACTAACTTGTTTTGACCATTTAATTTTTTTTAATTGAGGTAGAATTTGGTTACAGTGAATTACATAAATCGTAAGTAGACTTTTTGAGAGGCTATGAAAAGAAAAATGCATACTCTTATTTAATCACATCCCCATAAAGATATAAATTATTATCATCATCTCAGAAGATTCCGTGGTGCCTCTTTTCTATCAGTTCTTATTCACAGACTCCCAGCCAGAGGCACCCACTGTTCTGATTTCTGTCCCAGTCATTTTTCCCGTTTTAGAACATCATGTAAATGGAATCGTGTAGTGTGTAACTTTGGTGACAAGCTTCTTTAGCAAGTAAGATAATGTTTTTGAGGCTACCGTACAAGGTTGGGTTAATCTTAATTTATTACGGAGAAGTATTTAATTATATGACTGTAACAATTTCTATTCATTAGTATAATAGTATTTAATTGTCTGACTATAACAATTTGTGTATTCATTGTAGAGATATGGGATGTGGGATATTTCCAGATATTTTTGTTTTGTTTCATCTTTTGTTTTTTGTTTTTTCTTTTTCTCCTTTTTTTTTTTTTAAGCTATTCTGTGTATACTAAGTATCTTTTTGGATTTAAATTTGCTATTTTTCTCTATTTGTTCCATGTGTCCTTTGTTCATTTTTTAAAAAAACTAATTTTCTGTCTTCTTTTTCAATGAGTAGAATATTTTCTTCTCTCCCATCTTTCTATACTATTGGTTTATTAGTGCAGTGTCTCTCTCTCTCTCTCTCTCTCTCTTTCTGTTTCTCACCCCTCCCCCAAATGGTTGCTCTGTGGTTCACATTATGTATCTTGAACTTACCACAAACTTCAGATGCTATTATTCTAGTTTATGTTTAAAGTAAAAGATTTAAAAGAGTAAATTTCAATTTCCAAGGTCCCTTATCTGTATTCTTATTGTTATACATTTTACCTCTACACCTGTTACAAACCTTGAAATATATAATTTTTTAAAAATAAAATATCTGCTGTGAAGGGACACATATTTACTATCCCTGGCAATCTCTAATTCTTTATTTGGAATCCACTTTCCATTTCATACTATTTTCCTTGTACTTAAAGAACTTCCTTTGATCAAGTGCAGATTTGCTGCTGGTAAAGTCTCTTAGCTTTTGTGTGTCTGAAAAGTCTTTACTTTGAATGATATTTTTAATGGATATGGAATTGTAGACTATTTTTTTTCTTAGTACTTAAAAGATGTCCTTCTTTGTCTACTGGCTTTTAGTAAAAATCCATGTTAAACATTTCTGTCTTATGATTGGATAATTATTTATTGACATTTAATGTTATCTGTATACTTGGGTTGGCTTTATGCCTGCTATTTTACTGTGAGTTTTCTATATATGTTGTGTCCATTAGTTTTTAATTGTTTTATTGTATATTTAAGGTATACAGTATAATGTTATGGGATACATACAGATAAAACAGTTCTGTAGTGAAGCAAATTAATATATTCATCACCACACATAGTTAGAAATTTATGTTGTAAGGGAAGCTAAAATCTCATTTAACATGAATCCCATATACAGTATAAAGTATTCTTTTTTATTTAACTCTATCTCTTGTAAGTGATTTCTTTTTCATTGCGTATTCACTTAGTACTACTTAATAATACTTGCTAGTGTAATGTTTTAATTACTTTAATGATTTTTTCACTAGATATTTTAGTTACTTTTATTAATGGCTGCTCTGGGCTTACCATGCGCATCTAATGAGAATCTGTTTCTGATTTATACTAATTTAATACCAATGAGATTCAGAAATGTTGTCTGGTTCTAGTTCCTCTTCTTTCCTTTGTCCGGTTATTTTTACAATGTGCGTATTACATCTACATGTGCTATGAAACCGACAATGTATTGAAGTAATCATTTCTATGCATAATTTGATGTCTTTTAAAGTAACCAAGGGAAGATAGAAGAGCCGCTGTACACCGGTGCATTTTGCTGTAGTTAACCTTCTAATTTACCACCGTTGGTTGTCATCCTTTGTGCCTATGAATGTCAGTAACCATGTAATGTATCCTCCCTCTTCTGAAATACCTTTGCTTTCATCTACCTTATTTGTGTGGTTATTGTCAAAAATTATATTTATATCGGTATGGACTTAAGAATACAACTAGGCACAAATATCGTATTACACAATTCTATTTTAAATCTTTGAAGAGAAAAGAAATGAAGAAGATATATGCATTTAGACTACCTTTATAGTTGCTTGATTATCTTACTGATGCTCCCCCTCCCCCAGGTGGATTAGAATTCAATTTGGGATCACTTGGTTTTAGATTGAAGAATTTCCTTTGATAGTTATTGTAAATGAGTTTGCTAGCAACACATTCTTTCAGTTTTGTTTATCTAAAAAATATCCTTATCTTTTCTTCATTTTTGAAAGATAGTGAAAATAAGATTTTTGTCAGCGTTATTATTTCAGCACTTTAAATACAGTTGTCATTTATCTTCTGGCCTCTATTATTTCTTCTATTTTTTTTTTTTTTTGGACATTCATGACCTTTTTTATTATCCATGATCAAAGAGTCCATTCATATTGATACTCCTGAGTTGCAGTAGTATTTAGAATATGCCTACATTATTTTAAAAAGATATACCATTAAATAACAAGAATGTTTTCTCCCACGTTACTTCTACTGGAAACACTTTTGCTTATTTTGAAGGTTTCACAGTTGGCCTCTACTATTTCTAATGCAATGTGAGCTGTCAATCACATTCATAATCTATTACATGTGAAGAAAGACGAGGCATTGTCATCGTATCTTCTTTAACTTCTTTAAACATATTTTTTTTTTAGTTCTATAAAGATATTTATTGTAGCTGCTTTGGAGTCTTGTTAAGTTCAATATTCATACTTTTTCACACCATTTTTGTTACCTGCTTTTAAATGTGTCTGTGTATGAGTCATACTTTGTTTCTTTGTTTTTTGTTGGGGACCAACCCCAACCTACACCACGAGTTCTTTCCAAGTGACTGGTGGGACGAGAAGATGGGGGAAAAATAAAGAGTCAAAACAGAAAAGAAAGTTTTGAGATGCTGGGCTGGGGACTGTCCACCGCAGGCATGAGGACCGGTGGAAGCCCCTAGCTCTGGGCCAGCTCCATTTTTATTACACACATCACTGTTTTATTCATCAATCTAATGGGGTAAGGATAAAACCTTATGTCATGGTTCTTGCTGGGCTTGCATTTTCTAACCAAACTATTTCCCCAACTATGTTAATTAAACTGATTTACCTCTTAACTTTTATTACTGTAAGTTATTTATGTTCTTACCACAAACAGAGCACGGGACAGGGAACACAGTTCAGGAGCAGGATGTCAAGACAGACCCCAATCAGGCCATGCATGTAAATCTCAGAAGTGGCAATTAAGCTTTGTGTGCAACTGAATTGGTGCTATCAACACCGAGATGACAGAAGAAAGGAGATATTTTCCTCCTTATTTTCCTGAGAGATTTTTTCTCTCTTAATCAGGTTTAGGCACCTGCCCTGTCTCCAGTGAGTTCAGCATTCCGTCATTAATTCTCCAAATGCACTCACTCTCTCTGAGAAGGCAGCTCCACCTGCTGCAGCAAGTCTTGTCCCTCAGTGCTCAGTGACCCCTGACCCGAGTCACACTGGTGAAGGGGTGAAGCTCCAGTAAGACAGTCTGTTTGAAAATGCCAGGCTTGGGCGGTGCCTGCCACTCAGTGGGTAGGGTGTTGACCACATATAATGAGGGTAGCAGGTTCAAACCCGGCCCTGGCCAAACTGCAAACAAAAAAATAGCTGGGTGTTGTGGCGGGCACCTGTAGTCCCAGCTACTTGGGAGGCTGAGGCAGGAGAATCACCTAAGTGTAGGAGTTGAAGGTTGCTGTGAGCTGTTATGCCATAGCACTCTACTGAGGGTGATAAAGTGAGACTCTGTCTCTAAAAAAAAAAGAAGAAGAAAGAAAGAAGAAAGAAAATGCCAGGCTTCTGGCTGTCACACATTGCAGCAGATTTGGGGTGTCTCTGATCCACTTCTCTCCTGTCTCTGTTCCTTTTTGCCCATCATCTGCAATTGTTGTTTTAAGTCAATTCCTAACCTACTTATAATAAACAAACGTTGGTTTTAAACTTATTAAATCATTATTTCCAGAAGTTCAAGCACATCAAGATGACTCTTCTCTTAAGTATCCACATGTTCACCTGTAGTTTTATAATTTTTTTCCATAGAAAAGTACACATTTAAAATAAAAAATTGTATCAACCTCTCCAACCCAAGGTTTCTTCATATTAGTTTTTAATTACTTGTTTATTTGTTTAGTGACTAGCTGGACAATTTTAGTGAATGCAATTTCCCTTGCAGTGTGCAACATCTGATGTTACCCCTCAGAGGATGCAGCCTTGGTATGCATATAGTCACTTCAAGAGACAGCGGTTTTCTCAGAGCTTCTTTGAGAGTAACACACTCTCTTTCTCTCTCCTTTTTCTCTTCTTTCTCCCTCTTCCACTGCCTCGTTCTTCACCCCCCCACTCTTATATCTTTCTAGTAGGCTTCCCGACAATATTGGTAACACACTCAGCTTTGCAAAATTGCAGCTGATTGCTCTGTTGGTTTGGACAATGCCAGCAGTCACTCATTAATTATTCTTTGTTTTGCATCTCAGTCTATTATTCCAAAAAGGCACTTCCTTGTGTTCAGAGATTTAAGGGGACTTCTGTGGAGATTTCCAAAACTTACTCTGTTCAGTTTTCTTCCTCTTGGGGACTCTGTCCCTCAAATTCCAGTTGCCTGTTTCTTTAAACTCTCATCTTTCTCTCCTACACTGAGGGAGTGCACTGTGCCCCGCCTAGGTCTGCTCATCATAGGCCGTGTTCTAGAACATGTGTCCAGGCAGAAAGCTGAGACAATCTTGGGAATCACTTTATCTGTTTCTTCTCTGTGTATCATCAGATACTGAGCTGCTTCTTGTTTGATGTCTGAAGACTACTGTTCCATATTTTTTATGGTAGAATATATAGTCTTACACCAACTAAACTGTTGTTGGGGGAAAAGTCAATGTTTTGTGGTCTTTTTTGTGGCTCTGTGTTTTTCTTATTTATCTGAGCAAACTCCTTAAAAATCCAAAATTTTGATCTTTGTTTGTTATATTAATTGATGTATTTTCCTTGTATGACATTTCCTTTGAAGTTACTTTATGTTGCATTATGATCTCCATATTTTAATCTCCATGTAACCAAAATTATTGGTGTTTTCCTTATAAGTTTTTTTTTTCCACTAGAGATCAAACATTTTTCTGGAGTTTCATAGGTTTGGGGAGAAGCTTCTTTTTTTTCTATTCTCATTCTACTGATAATATTTTCTAAAACATTCTATTGATAAGGTGATATTGAGTGTTTTTCCTTCTAAGTTTTTTCATTTATAGAAACAGGTGTTGTATAAACAAATTAATAAAAACCCATCCACTTGAAAGTGGTTGAAGACTATTACCAATTATTTTAGGTTTCATGTGTATCCATCCTGTGTCATGAATTTAAGGTCTCCTTTGGCTGATATAAGATTAAGGATAATGCCTGTGTCTTTTCCTTTTTATAGGTAAAATTTGCTCAAAATCAATAAAAATGAAAATGAGGCCTACAGACTAGGACAAGTGTAAAGGACACAACAGCAGCCAATGTGAGCGATTCTGATTCAAGACAGTGGTGACAATGACCAGACTGCAGAAAGGCCTAGTCTGAAATGTGGCTCTGTCCCTTACTCTTCTTTATTTCAAAGTTATGGGTAAGGTGAAATCAGAGAATGTAGGTAAACCAGTTTCTGACTATCACCATCACGGCCACCACCATTGTTGTTGTGATTACAGTAATAACAGTAGAAAGATTAAACAGATGGAGATACAATTTGAATGATGTGAGTCAGCAGGAATGAAGAAATATGGTCTGGCCTTTGCTTTCTTTATAATAAAATAAATAAAATAGTGTGGGTTATGTGCTTTCAAACTTACTTCCATATGAATATATGTATATGCACATGTATGCATGTGCTTAGCTTCACCGAGTGGCTCCCATAGAGCCATCTGGGTTTTTATTATTATTATTTTTTATTTGACTGTTGTGGAAGCACTGAATGTGGGGAAAGGGGAAGGAGAAAAGGGAGAGCTGGCAGTGAGCACATCACTTTTCCTGTCCCGATGAATGAGTGTTCTTCCCAGCTTATCTATTCTCCACAGACACATGTTTAAATCAAATCAGATAACACTGGCTCTTTTTTCCTTTGCTCAAAGGAAGTTTGTAGGGTAATTTTACTGAAATAGGAGTCAATATCACCAAATTGAAGTCCCTTTCCTCCACTGTTGAGTTGTGTGGTTTAGGTAAGGTTCTTTATTTCCTTTGGTTTCTACTTCGGTGTTGGGACACAGTAAGGGCCAGAGAAAATTCTCCATGTGCCTCAGAGTTTGTTCGTTCATTACCTTTTAAATCAAGTCGTTATTGAGTGAGTGATTTCTATGCTTTAGGCACTGTGTTCCCTGTTGGGGCACAGCTGAATAAAGACCACAGAACTTGTCTTTACTCTCAAGAAACTTGTTTAGAAGAATAGACATGTTAGAGTATAGACTGAGCATAGGTAGAAAGAATGCCACAAAGGAGAAGTTCAAGGTGACCCGGGTGGTGAAGAGCACGGGCCAGGGGTCTACTGACTATTCCTGTAAAGGTAGAGACAGAAAGTAGTGTTTTAGGCTTCACAAGTCAATAGGCAAAAAGAAACATTTATTCCTACCAAAATGCCATTTTTAATGTTTTATATTTAAAAATGAAAAAACCACTCTTACGTCACATGGACCTTATAAAAACAGGTAGTAGGCAGAGGCCTGCTGACCCCTAATTAGACCACAGGTATATTTATAAAACAGTCTGCTAGATATTGCACCCCCATCCAGGGAATTTTAGTGGGTACTGTCTTCTACAGAACTTGCACAAGATATCTCTCCCTGTCTCACTGTTTTTACCTATCTCTAACTCTCTCTCTTTCTTTTGTTTTATCAATTCTTTGTAGAATTCAAAAATACGTATGGAATACAGGCACTCAAGCCCAATATTTTCTGATATTTCCATGTGGCTGTCCATTTGTTTACTCTGAGAAAGCCTTTAATCATTTTGTTAGTTTCCATGCAACATTCTGGTGACTATGTTGGTGAGTGACTACAGCTGTGTTGATGCTATTGCAGGAGCCGGGTTAACCCATCAATGTATTATTCATCAATATGCTGTATCTGCTGAGGACATTGAGAACAAGTACTGAGGAATCAGACAGAGGAAAGAACAGAACAGGAAAAATACCCAGTTGTCCCAGAGAAGTATTGGCAAACATGTTATTTTGGCTATTTATTGTCAGTTTACGAGAAATCTTCTTGTAGTTAATGGAATTAGAGGGATGATGTCCTCTATGAATGCACTAAGTCATCCAAAGAGGTTTCAAAGTGCCATCCAATTGAATTAGGGGAAAAAAGAATATTTATTGGTTTTTAAAACTCACAATACAAAAAATATTACAAAATTGAAATGTGAAAACACGACATTTAAAATGCCTGAAATACTTAAAAATGTCCTGAATTTTATTTATTCTACTATAAGTCTGCCCTAAGGTAGTAATTTAAACATTCTTATCAATACTTCTAAGTATTGTTTTTCAGTACACCAAGAATGAGAAAAGGACAAACCTTCCAGACGCCGTCATTTCACTCCATCAACCATTTACTTTATGGCTCTGTCCTCTTGCCCACACGTGTATGCTCTCTCCCTCCTTATTTTTCTCACTTTCCCCTTCATTGTTGTCTGGCCCGGACTTTTTCTGATCTTTTATTTAAGTTGGCAAAAAATTATGGTTAGGAAAAATGCCAAAGATTTAATCAAGAAATTGTCCATAATAACCATGTGTCTCCAGCTATAAATCACTTTGGATTAAGCATCACTGTTCCCATAGGTATGAAATTTCCCATGCTGTTCATTGGCTATCTGCCAATGGAAATTAAAACATTCCCTTCCCAGGGGATCTTTCAGAAGTGGATGTATAGGGTGTCAGGTCAGCTGGAAAGTTGCTGCCTGAAGATACTCAAACAGAGACAATGACATCGCTGAGTTCTTTCCTTCCCGAAAAACTTGAATTTATTTGTATACAACATCCAGTTAGCCAGTGAAAATCTAGTTCAAGCTGTTGTGTTTTGGACGTGCTGCCCAATGCATCTTAACAGATTAAAGGGCCAACTGACAAATGGCCTTGATGTGACGTATGTATCATCCGTAAATGAGACTTAAATCAGACACTGTTCTCATATATTGTATTAGCCCATCCAGTTTTCACATGAACACTATGAACCACCTATTATTATTATCTCCAATCTTTAGATATAGACACAGACAAAGAAATCATAAGCAATATGTAAAGATTGAATATTTTGCCTCCACTGTATGCACTCTTGAGCCCCACACTACAACAATAACTTCTATAATCTCTGACCAATATTGATTTTGTTAGATCTATCCTCTACTAATTACTTAGCATTTTTTTCTCTGAGATATCCTCCACCACTCCTGCACAGTGGATTCTGTTATTTTCCACATTTTGCATAGAAGGAAACTAATATGCACAGAAGTTAAAACAATATGTCCAAGTTCATAGAATGAATTAGATAAGTTCCTGGACTAATCAGAATCAAGTCCAAAGACAGAGGTGATAGACTCCAAAGCCTTCTATTCTGAAACAAAGTTTGCTCCAGTTTTATATATATGTTAGGCCTTACCATAGTTCATTCCAAGTGTGTTTTAGTGTTAATCTCACAAAAAATCAACAACTGACATATATGTAGCACTAATTAATGTACTACATATATTGTACATACAATGTACTAATACACATAAGAATTTTCAATGTTCTTTGGATACAGCCTTAGTCTACTATCACACAATACACATAAGAATTTTCAATGTTCTTTAGATACAGCCTTAGTCTACTATCAAAACTGTAATTGAGCTGTCCAGGCCTCAGACTTTTTATAAACTTCCTCCAGTTATGGCATAAACTTGCCATTAAACCTTAACTAGAACTTTTGTACATATATAGAAATAACAAGAACAGAACTGCACATCTTACAGAAACATATAGATTTAGTGTTTACTTTCACCCAGGCACCGTGCCAAGCCCTTTTACACATAGAAACTTACAACTGTATATGCAAGTCTATCCCCCATTTTTTACAAGTGAATCACTTGAGGTTGGTAGAAGTCAATGACTTGCTCCAGCCAGAGTCAATAAGTGGGTAAGTTCGGTCTCATATCGAGTGTTTTTCTATTCAGAATCTAGGTGCTTTCCACCTTGCTTTCCAATCTTACTTCATTCTCTCAAAATTCTCTGCCCCACCTCCAAAAATAAAGGACCAAAGAGTTTATTTGCTCAGTGTCATAAAGTTAACAATAGACAAGGGCATCATCAGAACTTGTGTCTTTGATTTTGTTCTAATCTGTTTCTTTTGGCAGCATATTTACTGTCACTCATACAGCTGCTTATATTATATACACATCTTAAGGAGAAATCAGAATAAACACCTTGTATTCAAATTATTTCTTTTTTAGCTTTACTGTCTGTTTTTCATTGCTGTACTCAGGTGGCTCTTTAAAAATTCTAATTGCTGAAGTTATCACATTAAAGGATTATTGCAAGAACAACAAGTGAAATTCCAGAAATCTCAGGAAATGAAAAGTGTTCCCTTTGAAGACCTTACTGAGATGCTGAGAGGATCATGCTAAAATAAAGAGATAACTGGGTTGAAATTTGAGACCAATTTTGCGTGTGAAAACTCAGCAAATATTATGCTTTGTTAAACAATATGTGATATTTGAACAGATGATGCTCTGGGAAAAAAAAAAAAAAACTTTTCTGTAAATTGTTGAAAAGAATTCTTCACGCAAATAGAAATAGGCAGCTAGTTTATTCTCAACAAAATAACAGTTTTCAAGGTTCTTGACTCGAAAGTACAGAATATAATATTTTCTAAAAATGGACTTGAAATGAAATGGGCCAAGGCATACTAGTCAATTTAATTTGTAATCATAATAAACTTGGTTCTTTTAGTTTTTCTTCTATGATCAAAAATAACATAAAAACAAAAATCTATATACCTCCATTCATCACAATGGATACATATTTGGATGAATCAGGATAGAGACTGTCTTGCTCTAATAGCAAACAACACAATCTCAGTAACTTACTATAAGAATTTATTTTCTGCTCATATAAAATTACATGTGGTGTGACATCATGCTCCTCTGCCTTAGAGTTATGCCATGGGGGGCATATGTTTTCTGAGATCACTGCAACAGTAGAAAGGAAGGATAGATAAGACACACCAGCTCCACACAGGACATGTCACTTTGGCTATTAGTTCATTGCCTAGAGTTAGTCACACGGCTCAGGTCAGCTATAGGGAGGCTGACAATTATGGAAGCGCCGATGGGTATTTGCCAAACAATGTCTCTGATATACTAATTCTTTCTTCCTCCCTTCCTTTCTGCCACCCTGCTTTTTCCCTTTTCATTCTTCATTCTTCTCATCCTATCTTTCTTTTGGTGTCGGTCTCCTCTACCTTCCCTCGTTTCTCCTTCATTCAGCCAGTGTTTAACTAATTGTGTGTCTATTATGTAGGACACTCACAGTCATGGCTCTAAAAAGGAGGGCTTCCTAAATTGTGTGCTAGGGTGCTTCTCTCGCCTTATCCTTCTCCTGGCCCTTCTGCTCTGTGACAGGTGCTTTCTAACTTAATGAATAGGCAATGATCAAACATGATTCCTAACTCAAGTCACTTAGAATCGTGCAAGAGGAATGTGATGTGCAAATATAATGACAAGTGCATGCAGTGTCCAGAGAAATATGTGTGTCACGTAATTTTGACAGGTAATATGCTGTGGGGATTGGCTCAATATTGTTCTGCATTCAACAGTATTTGCTAAATGCTAGCCAGAGCACTGTACTTGACCACATGTTAAAGAAGTAAATCAAATGAAATCCTCCCCTTCAGAAAAGATACACATTCTTCTCAGCAGCCCATGGAACATACTCCAAAATCGACCACATCCTAGGCCACAAATCTAACCTCAGCAAATTTAAAAAAATAGAAATTATCCCTTGCATCTTCTCAGACCATCATGGAATAAAAGTTGAACTCAATAACAACAGGAA
>CAUYPK010094407.1:0-35628 GCA_963574355.1 Loris lydekkerianus
GCCAGCCCTGGGTGTGAGCCAGCCCTGGGTGTGAGCCAGCTCTGAGTGTGAGTCAGCCCTGATTGTGAGCCAGCCCTGGGTGTGAGCCGGCGCTGAGTGTGAGCAGGCCCTGAGTGTGAGCCAGCCCTGGGTGTGAGCCAGTTCTGAGTGTGAGTCAGCCCTGATTGTGAGCCAGTCCTGAGTGTGAGCCAGCCCTGGGTGTGAGCCGGTGCTGAGTGTGAGCGGGCCCTGAGTGTGAGCCAGCCCTGAGTGTGAGCTGGCTCTGAGTGTGAGCTAGCCCTGAGTGTGAGCCGGCTCTGAGTGTGAGCTAGCCCTGAGTGTGAGCCGGCTCTGAGTGTGAGCCAGCCCTGAGTGTGAGCTGGCCCCACGATGAGAAGGACTTGCTCTGGGGGCCTGGAAAGTCTAAGAGACTGCTGTTCCCACCCACAGAGCAGCCCAATCTGTTTCCACAGAAAATGCAGCTTCCTCACTTCTGCCTCCTCACCTGCTACGACATCCCTGACAGAAAAGCAGAGCACAGCTTCTGGGAGCGCCAGACCACATTCTAGAAGAAATGGTGAGGGGGCCTGTGTTGACTGCAGAGAACGCAGAGCAGGGAGAGGCTCTGGTCCCAGGCCGGGCCCTGCCACCACCTTCCTGTGTGTTGAGGGTTTGGGGGTCACTCGTGTCACGTCGTGGGTCCACCCCACCTTGCTGGTGGATGAGGCAGCCTCAGCTGTCTGCAGAGCACGGCGTCTCCCTAACGCAGGCTCAGTCTGCTGGGAAACTTGTGCCACCCGTCTCTGTGTCCTCTGCCATTTTCTTCCTCAGGCTTTGAACCAGGGACTCTATGTAAATCCTCCCATTCCTTGCCATCTCACAAACTCGCTTATCTGATTCGACTTTAATTGCAGCTAAGAAGAGCCATAACAAGTTAATCGCATTCAGTTTCTGCCTCAACAATACCTGGTAGTGTTTCAAATGCAAAATTACAGAGCGCTCAGATGTCCAAGTGGCCAACCATGTGTCCCCTGTTTCCCACTTATGTTCCCTGTATCTACTCAGTGATCAGGTTTTAAAAAGTGATTGCAGTTTCTGTGGACTTCGGCAAAAGCTGAAGATTGCATAAAATTGGGATGTTTTGTATTTAGTTTCTAAGGAACGTTCGCCTTAGCTGAATGGAGTAATTACAAACAGATCTTTGCTGTTACTTTTCTTTCAAAGATTGTTTAACTCTTTATAACTTCAGTCAGTTTTAAGCCCTAATCAGGAATATGTGGTACAAACAGTGATATCCTCTTGTAAAATGAGCTTTCTTCAATGTGACCCATACGTGGAGGAAGGGACAGCTTGCATGACACACAGCTTTCTGGGACCTGAAATGGGGAAAATCTTCTGCTAACGTGATGTCTGTGGTGTGGAAGTTTTCATTAATTTGCATAAGTCAGAATGGATCTTCCCAATTCTTGTTTGAACTGACCTTTTCTCAATTTTAAAGGAAAAGTTGGAAGAGGCCTGTTTCATGTCTTCAAATCCCTTTGCATCCAACTTAAAACTCTTATTCCTTTCAGAACGTGTAATATAATCATTAAGAGCAGAAAGTCAGTAAATCGAGGTAATAGTTATTTCTCTCCAACTTAACTAATTTGTTAGTCAATACGGACTTCAATTAGCTTTAGCTACAATTCTTACATACCCAAGTCATCATCTTTTCCTTGAGTCTCTCAAGAAGCCACTGTCCGGTTCTCGACTCCCATCCATGAAAGGATATAGCGTCTTCTGTCGGGGCGGAGAGAGCTGGTTCCCAGTGGTTACGAGGAAGGCACAGCTCAGTCACCCAGACGTGTGGGTCCCGTTCCTCCCTCCCTCACCTCTCAGACCTTCTAGACCTGACTACAAGGTCTTCCACCTCCTGGACCTCAAAGCCATCTTCTCCTTCCCTTCTGTGACAGTTCAGCCGGCCTCCACTCCCCTGACTCCCATTTGAATGAAATGTGCTTGGATATTCTCTTCAACCTCACTTCCCCACAAAATTCTCACTCCATCACCCCTCAGGTTCTATTCCATCCGCCGTGGTTTCTTTTCTTCTACCTTGACTTTTATCCAAAGCAATCAAGAGCCACCTCCTTCCCTGCCTAGGAGCTGTCCCCTCTGGGGTTGGTCCCTCAGCCCCACCCTGCGGATCTGGGGGGCACCTCCACGTCCACTGGGCTCCCATCGCCCGCTGTGGCCAAGGAAGCTGGACAACACTTTTCACCATCAGCTCTATTTCTCTTCCATGGTGTGTGAGTTTCTAAGGCCTGTGCTTTCTACTTTGCCTTTGCCTTTATCGCTTCTTATTAGATTACGTCAGGCTCTTTGCGGCTCCTTTTACCATGCGGTGAGCACCTTCAGGCCGGTCTTGTTCCTTTTGTCAGGCAAGTGTGAGGAAGAGAAAGCTTCTATTTTCTTTCCTTCACTGCAATCCACTCAAAGTACATTCCTGTAGCTAGTCAATGATCAGCCTCTTAAGTCCATGATTTCCTACATATTCTAAAAGTCACCATATTTGCAATGTTAAACTCAAAATAAATGTCCGAGTCAATTCATTCCTAACTGCCGTGTTTCTTGTTGTACACGATACATATTTGAAGAATGATCTGCTTGAGGACAAGTCATGTTTTCATTCTACAAAGACTACTCAGTGGCAGTGGAAAACTGAGACTTCCAAGGAAACCTTGGCAGATGTGTCTGTGACGGGTGACTGCAAGGCAGTGTGTCACTCCCACCTTGGAGGCACAGACAAGGGTTACTGGACGATGACCGACATGCTCAGAGGGGTTGAGAAGTGACATTCCATGGAGGCAGCACTTCAGCTGGGATCCCTTGGACCAGCGGAGCAGACTCGACATACAAGTGAATAAAGGCATCAAGGGCTGGAGAAGGGACATACAAATCCTCAAATTGCATCAATTCAGTAAACTAATGTCCTGAAACAAGGCTTTCCACAGATGTCCCTAGGTGGCGGCTGCTGGGGTAACTACCCGCAGCCTCAGTTTGTGTTAATGCTGAGACCAGGTCACTCATCTGAGTCTGGCTTCGATCCACATTCCTGAAAATTGCACTTAATAACCAGTAGACCTTCAGAACTCACGCGCTGCTCTTTCTCGTCACTTTACTTGCATTATTGATATTTCCTTTATTGAGTATTCATTATATTTTCAATGCTTGATATCCCAGATCCTACCCAGGAGAAATAAGCTAAAACATTTATGTGCTATTTACAGAGAGAAGAAGAATTGATTTTGTCCCTTGCATGTAGTTTTGCAATTTGCATGTTTGTTATTTAAATATTTCAACCTATTTCTCAATGAGGATCCTGAGGGGACTCACGGAAGTTGGTCTCTCTGTCTCAGACCCTCACTAACCACCCTTGCTGGCCGGTCATGGAGCCTTATTCTGTCAACCATGCTAGGAGGACAATCACAGAACCTGTTCCAAGGTGACTTTTGCGAGTACAACATGAGTTTATTTATATGAAGCCCTTTAAATTGTGCCCGAAACCTAGAATGTCCTCAATAAATATAGTCTATTATTTTTATTTTCTTTACTAAAACAGACATTGTAGATTTACTTTTTTAAGAGTAAAATGTTTCATATTAACCAGCCAGACTTGTAAGGACAGGGAGTTATTATAGACTCTAAGCAATCCAGTGCCAATGCCCAAGGGACGTTCACGCCCCAGCCACACACAGGAGGACTGTGTGACAAGGAGGTGTTTGGCGCAGGGTTTTGGTTTAATGCACACCATCCTTGACCTCCTCTTACACTTGGCAGTGAGGGGCCCAGTCTAGTGCTGCTGCTGGGCCGGTTTCTTCCTTCCTTGGTACCCAGCTGGCCACTGCTGCTGCTGGGATGGCCTGCAGCTCAGCCTCACTCCTGCACTGACCACCCAGAGTCAGACTCCCCAGGTTTTGGGACTCAATCCCACCTGCACCCTTACTTCAGACTCCAGCCTCATGTGGGTGCCGAGTCACCCGGGCTCTGCCCAGCCAAATCTCAATCCAGTTTCTCATGACCCCTCCTTGGGTTGGATGATTTGCTAGAGTGACTTGGAGAGCTCAGAAAATAGCTTCGCTAACATATACCAGTCTATTATGAAGGAAACGACCCAGAAACAGGCGAATGGAAAAGCTGCACAGGGCGAGGTGCAGGGTGGGCCTGGAGCCTCCAGTCCCGGGGCAGTGCCCTCCCTGAACGTTTCTGTGCTCCCCGCCTGGGAGCTCCCTGAGCCCCAGCTTCAGGGTTTCTCTGGAGGTTCCGTTGCCCTTGGTGTCTGGATTCAGCTCCCCATCCTGAAGCCCCTCCTCCCTGCAGAGTCATCTCAGCAGCATATGCAGGAGGATGAACGGCAAGGGTTTCAGGGGCTCTGGGCCAGGAACCAGAAACGAAGGCCAAAGGTTGTATTTTTTCTTGTATCACTTTAGCCCTGCAACTGTGGTCCCACCAAGGCTGATGTGACACGGGGGACACAGGGCAAGACACCCTGGCTGGGCCCTGGCAGAGACAGCTTAGCCTTCCACCCTGGAGGAGCCTTGTCCCCGGGGCAGAGCATGACCTCTCTGGCCACCTGCCAAGTGTGGAGTGAACTCAGCCCTGACCAGCGTGCCTCAGTGGTCCTGTCCTGGGTACCTCACGCATACACGTGCCACACTGTTAGTCCCAGACAAGCTGTTCCGATCCTCCTGACAAAGCTCAGCTCTGTGCTGGTGGCCACCCTGACTCAAACAGGAAGACAGAGCGGTGCAGAGGGGTCCCTGGGAGGCTGCCCTGCTGGAGCTGAGGTTCTGCTTCAATGACAAACCTTCCGGTGCTGACACACAGCAGCTTCTTCCACAAACCACGTCTGGGGACATGCATGTTTTGTTCCCAGATGCCCTGCACATTTCTCCCCAGTCAGGCGTCCTCAGAGACTGTCTTCACCAGCTCTTCCAGAGTCTGTCCCCTTTCTGCTTTCCTCTGAGATGCTAAGTGCTGAGTGCCCTTGAGTACAGAGCAGCAGGAACTTAGTTGAGGCCTCAGTCACCAGGGTGTTGCTGGGATGTTGGTGCCTCCTTCCGCCCCTCACGTGATCCACCAGGACAGTGACCCTCAGGCCGCCTGAGCACCAGATTTCACAGCAGACCACAGTGGGCACTTCAGTGCCTGCGGCCGTGGAGTGCTCACCATCTGTCTGCCGAGGGCCCTGCAGACATCCACTTCATCGGCACTTTCATCTGGCTGAGTTTCCTGAAGCGTTTCCTAATTCCAAGTCCGGTGGAGGCCTTTTATTCTCTCCCAGACTCACTCGACGCCCAGCAGTCTCCTGTCCGCACATGGACCTGCTCCTGACCAACCAGGCTCCATCATGCGAAGGCCCGGGACGGGAAGTTCCCTTCTCCTCAGTTTGTTTTCTGGTACCAAGTTCTGAGTCTGTTTTGCAAATAGCAGCTTTTCTCTGTATCCTAGGATTTCTGCAAATGTTCAAAAGATGTGGAGTAAAAGTTAATTTTTATTCGTTCATTCATTTCCCAGAACATACTAGAAGAGCTAGAGGTTATGCACACTGAAATTCCACCTGGGCCTCCGCAGCCACCTCTAATCTTACGTGGGAGGACACGGTGGTGGTTGCTGCATTGGTAACAAACACGGGTCAGTCAGAGCTAGAAGCTGGAAATAATCATTTAAAATAAATCACAGCGTTGTTATGCCTGGCTATCACTGCCCAGGCAATGGGTGATCAATAACTAGTATGAATTTCCTGCCAAGACTGCCCTCTCAGAACACGGTGTGATTCCTAGAAGTCACTTTCTATGCTGGTGACAACAGATCTCTTTGATTTGGGGTCTGACGAGGTTCTCTGCACCTGCCCCCATGTGAAGGGCAGGGCTCACTTTACCTCGGTCCGCAACCTGGAAGAGCACAACCCATGTTCCTGTCTGTGCCACTGACACGAATGGCTGTAACTCCACTTAGGTTGTTCTTAGACCACTAACTGGATTTTTTCTCTGTTCCTAAAAGGATTTGAAGCAACTTCATCAAAAGATCAGAGTCAAATAAAGATAAAGGTAATAAACAGGGGAAGAAAAACAGAACTAAGGAAAAGAGGAGGAGGCCACCCAGAAAACAGTCGTCTCACTTCACTATCAATATTGGTTTGTTTGGGCTTTGCTTTAAATCACAGATACCTTACAAAACCGAGTCATCGTAAAAAGCAAATGCAATTTGATGTAAAATTGCCCAGAAGGTGGCCGTGATGCCTTTCAGGGTGACTTCTATGACGCTGAATGTGAGAAATGGCTTTTCAAACTTTTTGCCAAAACAATTTTGGCTACTCAGATTGCTTGTTTTCTCTCTGATCTGTGTGTCACGCAAAGTCACGTGTGAGTATATGTCTGCAAAGTCACATATGTCTGCATGTGTGCAAGATCGTGTGTGTGTGTGTGTGTGTGTGTGTGTGTGTGTGTGCGTTTTCTCCCCGGCAGCCAGGAAGCTCAGCATTAACTCCAGCATGTGTTTATGGACATGCTGTGAGCAGCCCTTAGCACTCTCTGCATCTTTCCTCCTTGCTATAGTCTCATTTGAGGAAAGGACACATTAAGTGCGCGTATTGTATTGGAAATGCTATGGGGAGCATATAACAAAATAACTGACTTAAACACAAAGACAGTTACGTCATGGAAAATAAGAAGGGATAGAGCTGGCACCAGGGTTGGTTCTGAGGGTCAGCAAATTTGACTCAGGTGGTTTTTGTTTCCTGCTCCTCCATTCCAGAGGGGTCAGGAGCGTCTCCTCTGAAGGTCACAGCTATGTGCCTTCAAACGTTATGTCTTCACAGAACAGCTCTGCATGAAAAGGGCCGAGGCCGGGACTACAGAGCCTTCTCTCAGAATGCCCCACTCTACTAGCGGGGAGCTGTCCCCAAAGTCCTTCTTACATCCATGGGCTAAACCCTATCGTACCGTATAAATGGATAAAAAAGAGAAACGGATACCATGACTGCCTTGGTGTAGTTGCAACTCACTCCCTGGGCTGAAGAGCGACCATCTGAAAGGAAAATAAGAAGACACTCCACAGAGGGGGTGAAAAAATAATACCGACAATCTCAGTTATTAAAATGTATATAGCAATTTTCACAAGCTAGAAGTGATTATAAACTTCTGCATTTACCAATTCATCCAATTCTTTCAACAACTCTCTAAAGCTGTTATTTTCCTTTAATCCCAAGTTTAGGGATCGGGAAACAGACACAGAAAGGTTAAACCATGTGTCCAGGAGTGATTGAGCTGGAACTGAATTGAAACCCAGGCCACCCTGTGCCACTAGGTCGCTCTGTATACCTCGAACTTTTGTAGAAATGCAGGTTCTTAGAGTCTGGCTTTCAAGAGGGGGATAGACAATGCATAATTTGGGATTATTGACTAAACCTTTTAAATGACAGTATCTATTGCAATTAGTAGAGAGATGGGCCTTCAGAGCAGACTAGCCTGAGTGACTGTCAGACTTAATTCCATCATCGCATAGATAAGAAAACCCCTCTAGCCTTGGAGGCACCTTGCCCACATTTAGTAAATCAGTAGAGGTGGGATTAGAACACAGGTTTCTGGGCACTAAGTGACCAATGTGAATATCTTTACTAACACGTTCCTTTCATCTCTACTCTTTTACCCAGTGACAGTCTGCATGGACAAAGCCCACACCACACACGTGTAACAGCAGGTGGCTATGTGCATCACACAGCAGGTGCCCAGGAAAAGAAACACGGGGGGCTCTCTGGTGCCATTACCCTGGATGCAGTATCATACTGGGCCTGCTCACTGCTGACACAGCGAACATCAAAACAAACGGAAATCATTGGGCTCCGCTCCTGTGCTAATCACAACCTCTTTGAGACTCAGTTTTTAATTTGTAAAACAGGATTAATGTATCTTATAAGACTTGTGATGTGCATAAAATCTTTCTTTTAAACTACAGAACAAGTCTTATTTTCATTATTTTTACTGATTATTACACAACTAAAGGATTTGGAAATTCATTATGTTCTAAATCAGCATATAAATTTTTGGATTTTATTAATTGAAATACAATTGATCAAATGTTCTGTATTAGAGGTCCCCCATGGGTGATGATGCCATAGAATCTGCAGAGTACATGGCTTCTGGAATGTGTGGTCCCCATAGCTGGGTACAGGATGTCACATCTCCTATAGAGCTTCAGAAGCTGAGTATCTCCCTGGAAACAATTGTAGGGCTTATTTCAACAGGGTTATATAATACTTCTAACTTCATTCAAAATCTTCTTATTCTAGTACAACAACAAAGCTAGATATAGTCAGGACAGCACTGCAGCAGAAGAAAACAGCACGTGGCTAGTCTCAGTGACGACGACAATGTTAGGTGGAAGTCACTGGGTACCAGGTGCCAGGCCCTGTGTTGGCTGTAATCTCTGAATAATCTCTTCTGGGAGAAGGATGAAATGGGCCGTTCTCTGCCCCTTGGTGCTTTCTCTAGACCATGGGAATGCAATTTGTTTTTTTATTAATTTATTCAAACCATAATTTTGAAGGTATATTATATGCCAGAGATCATGTTATTAATGTCCCCAAAGTGTAAAATGTGGCTTTAAAGAGTGACCTTCTTCCTAGTCTCCTTAGAAAATCAGGAAGCATTGGATGGTGAGAAGATCCCCAGGGGAAGTCTGGAGACGCACTTTCCATTTCTGCCTCTGTCAATGATGTTTTTGCCTTGTGTAGAACAAAACCTTTTTCTGAGCCTTACGTCCTTTATTTATAAAATAATGGAACTTCATAAACTGTTCTCCAAGACCCCCCAGTACTAACTTTCTCTGGACTAGGCCCTGAGAAAAGAGGTTGGGTTTTGGTTCTGTGAAAGAGAACTCAGTGCAGAAGGTCAGCCGGGGGGAGGGCAGCTGGGGGGAAGGCAGCAGGGGGGAGGACAGCCAGAGGGAGGACAGCCGGGGGGAGGGCAGCCGGGGGGAGGGTAGCCGGGGGGAAGGCAGCCGGGGGGAGGGCAGCGGGGGGGAGGGCAGCCGGGGGGAGGGCAGCCACAGGAAAACAGACCCTGCTACCTCTGCTGCTGCTGCTGCTGCTGACAATGAAGATGTTCCCACTTCAGGTGCCAAACCAGCTTGTCACAGATGAAGTATGATGTGAGCCAGCTTCTCTGTAAACTCCTAGCTCCTTTCTATCCAGCTCAGAAGGAACCAGCTACCGGATAGAGAGCTCATGACTCAGAATCATGTCCTGCTGCCAACATGGCAAGACCTCCCTCCAGAGGCAAGAGTGCATGGAGGCGCTGGGACCTGTCATAGTCGGTAGGGACAAGACTTCCATGTGATTTCGGTCTCTTAAGAAACTGTCACTGGAGCCAAACTTTTCTACTATTCAAGGCACAAGTATGCCCTACCTGCAAGCATCAGCTTATAGACATGTACATGCATGCATATACTCAGGCATGTGTGTAGTCATGCATGCACACACACGCATGCTCTCACATACATGCACATACATGTGCTCACACATGGACACATACATACACATATACATGCACACACACATGCTCATACACACATGCACACAGGTGTGTGCTCATACATGCATGCAAACTCATGCATACACGCACCCATACACCCACACATTCTTTGAACAATGTCAGCTATTTCTTGTGGCCTGGTTGATGACACACAAAAGACTTTATGATTCAGACTTTGCCTTATGCAAATAAACTCTGATGACTGGTGACCCAGAAAAAGAAAAATATAAAAACCTTAACATGTACCTTTTTCTTTACTTGGGCTCAATTTTTTATATAAACCAGAAAAAAAAAAAAATAATAAGTACTTAGTTTAGGAGCTAGGAATTTTCATTTTAAGTGTTAAAAATGTGCATTAGTCCCCAGAATCAAAATACAGTATATCTGTAATTCTAAAGTAGAATTCCAAAAATTGATGGCCTTTTATTAAAAGCACTTTACTTTTAAATCTATTTATAATCTAATTGCATAAGCCAATGATGTTAAAACATAATATAGCCCAGGTTAGCCCTGTGAGTGGTTGTATTTTCATATGCTTTCATGGTGCTAAGACTGATCTCGCCCAGGTTAGCCCTGTGAGTGGTTGTATTTTCATATGTTTTCATGGTGCTAAGACTGAAACACCAGTTCTGGTCAGCCTATTAGATTTATGCTAACAAGCTGGAACATGACAAGTGGTTAAGCCAAACCCAAACCAAACATAAATCCAATCTTCTTGATCTTGGCCCTTGTTAAAGTTCCCTGTCTATGGCAACAAGCGTGTATCTGCCTTGAGATGGCAGGTGGACAACTTGCTGGTTGAGTTTAGATACTTTACATTGTGTGATTCTTTTAAGAGAAACGACACTACCCAGTCTTGCCAGGATTCAAACGTGCAAGGAGGCCTCCTTAGCTTGACCTTGATCACAGACAATGAGCACAGTGGGGGGCTTTTACTGGGTTTGGTGCTCCGCTTGGTTTGTGTTTCTTTGGGTTTAGTTCATTTAGGTGAGAAGGACCATGTTGGGATGTTACATGTAATGATGAGAGCAGCAGTCGTGTAATGTAGGCGCCATCATGGTTCCCGTTTCAGAGGCGCTATTGAAGCTTAGGAATCTAAGTACCTCCCCAAAGACACATGCAGAGTGGCTCTGTAAATCTACACCTGCCTCACACGCCCAGTCCCTGATCCTCTGGATGACTTGGTCTCGTCCCCAGGGCAGGCCTGCATTGCACTGCTGTCCCTGCCAGACACCTGTGGCCAGAACACTTGTGGCCACCTTACCTGTGGCCTTCCTCAAAGCCTGTGTTGGTTATGCTCCCTTCCACCTGAATGTCTCTGATGACCACAGGCAAAATCATCCATCCCCTCACTTAAGTTCCTATAGAATCTTGTAGGTACTAATAATCTTTGGAATATGACACGGGCAGATGTTGGTTACACAGAATGAAGTTGCAATGGTTTATCAAGATCAGGTAGGGAAGGGCTTTCTATACCATAGTAAGGTGTTACTGTGTGGGTGTTATGACTAAATGTTCATATCCCCCTCCCTAACATGCATATGTTGAAGCCCTAACCTCCTATCTGATGGTATTTGGAGATGGGGCCTTTGGCAGGTAATCAGGTTTGATGAGGTCCTGAGGGTGGAGCCTCTGTGATGGGATTAGTGTCTTTAAAAAAAGAGGAAGAAAGACCAGAACTCTTTCCCTCATCACCACATGAGGACACAGAGAACAAACAGCCATCGGCAAGCCAGGAAAAGAGCCCTCACCAGGAATCTAATTGGCCAGCACCTTGATCTTGAACTTCCCAGACTCCAGAACTGTGAAAAATAAATGTCTGTTGTTTAAACCACCAGGCAGTCCATGGTACTGTTACAGCATCCCCAGTAGCTCAATGTTATAGTTAATAAGAGTGTTGCATGGATTTTAAACCAGAGAACATCATAAGACTAGACTGAAAGATAGACGTTCCTAATTTTAAAAGAGAAAACAACACTTCTTAATTCTATTTATTTATGTAATTATAGGCATCAAAAAATGTTTTCTGTAAAGAGCCAGAGAGTAAGATATGCATTTTCTTGTGGACTGCATGTCGTGGTTTGCTGACCTCCATCTAATAAAATAGATTTTCCAAAAGAAACTTACAATTTCTCAAAGATTTGTTTTTGTTTGCAGGGTCAAGATCTAAGTAATTATTTTTTATTTTTGTTTTTTATTTTTATTATTGGGGATTCATTGAGGGTACAAGAAACCAGGTTACACTGATTGCATTTGTTATGTAAAGTCCCTCTTACAATTGTTGTCTTGCCCCCAAAAGGCGTGGCACACACCAAGGCCCCACCCCACCCTCCTTCCCTCTCTCTGCTCTTCCTTTCCCCACCCCTCCCTCCTTCTTTCTCTCTGTGCTCTCCCCTTCCTCCACCCCAATCATGTCATTAATTGTCCTCATATCAAAATTGTGTACATAGGATTCATGCTTCTCCATTCTTGTGATGCTTTACAAAGAATAATGTGTTCCACTTCCATCCCGGTTAACACAAAGGCTATAAAGTCTCCATTTTTTTTAATGGCTGAATACTATTCCATGGTGTACATATACCACAGTTTGTTAATCCATTCCTGGGTTGATGGGCATTTGGGCCTAAATAATTATTTTTACAGGAAATGTATTTAGATGTCATCTTATCACAAATGTAATTGATCGGGTGCACATGTGAATAACTTCCTTGCAGTTTCTTTAGCATCCTTGTGAAGGAAATGCACCAAGAAACCATCAATTTCTGTTAAAAAAAGGAAACAGGCCCAGGCATGTGCGCTCAGGCCTCTCAGACGTTGACCCTCACATTTCAGGGGACCCTCAACTCCTGTGGGGCTCAGCTTCACAGTACAGAAGTCACCAAACCATTCTCAAGGCCTCACTTTGTAAAAATAAACAAAAGAAAAAAATAAAAGACCCCACATGGGAAATATTGCTGCCACAAAAATGTGGTTGCCTTTGTCTCTGTTACCTTATGTCTAAAAATAGATATTGATGTTGGACCCTTTCCACAAACTTTTCCTCTCCTATGAAGAATTCACCTCCACACTCCATCTTATCCCACCACAGATAAATAAGTGTCTCTTATTTTTAGTAATTATCAAAGTTTTTTTTCTTGCCTTGGGTCAAAGGATCACTCTCTCATTTGTGTGTGTGATATATACACTAGAAAGAAGGGAACACATTTTTATTTACCCTGTTAAGGCAGATGTTGAACTAGGAATTTCTCCCTTATTGAAGGAGGTGCTTTTCCCAGCAACTTTATATGGTCCTCCCTCTTCCCCCAAATTTATGGATAATGAATTTTAACCTCAGAGACCTTTTGGACCACACATCTGGTGTGATGGCAAGATTTAAACTCAAATCATTATGAGGTCTATATTCTTTATAGCACATGACATTCTTTCTCTCTTACCCTTAGTGCATTTATCACAGCTCTTCTCTCTGATTCAAAACAGCCCATCTCCTCTGAAGCAGACTCGCTGATCGGAAGGCTCCAGCTTGACTCCCGGGAATGAGGGGTTCACTGAGCAGTAGTGTGTGTGTGTGTGTGTGTGTGTGTGTGTGTGTGTGTGTATGGGGGGGTGTTCCTCGGGTGGCTGTCCAAGTCCAAAGTGCACAGCCAGAGCTTGCACACAGCAGGGACAGGGGAGTCTGGGGGCTGCAGGGGTCAGGCAGCTGAAACTGATGAGGTGGCCCCCAGCTATGTCAACAGAGTGGGCGCCTGGCGAGGGAGCCCTGGGGCTGGTGGAGGCCTGGGAGGCGAGCCTGCCTACAGAGCCGCCAAGTCTAGACTCCAGATGTGCACTCACTGCTACCCCGCCAAGTCAGATCCAGCGGGTAAATATTCCTACCAGATGACAGTGGGCTCAGTGACAGAAGTGATGACAAAGGACAGAAATAGGAACAGTGTGAATACTAGTCGCTGCTGCCGCTCCTTGGGAAAGGTGAACACACACTCACGGGGGGCACACACACACACACTCACATGCACGGACACACACACACACACACAAAAAAACCCTTACTGCTCTAAGATGTTATTATGTCAGCAGACCATGTCCGCCCTTATTCTTTCTTGCTGTATTGAAATAGTTCCAAGATGAATTGAAGGCTATTTAAGTAAATTCGACATTTAAAATGAGCTGAAACCAGGGGCACAGGGAGGACACAAGCGATTTACCTTCTGATTGTTAAACTCTAGAGAGCTCAGAAAAAGAAATCAAGTTTTCAAACTTTTTTTTAGAATGCAGGACAATGAAATATCCATTTATTCTGAGAGTTGAGATGTTCACAATTTTTAAGAAAACCAAGAAAGACCTGTATAAAAAAAGTCTAAAAATAGGTCCGCCCACATGCTTTCCACTGTCTCTCACACCAGCCCTGCCAAGAGTGTCACCAACTGCGCCACCTTGCTCGTATCTCGGCCCCATGATGTCAAGGGCTGATTTCAAAATGTGACTTTTTACATCTGCCTCAAGTAATCTGAGAGAAAGAGAATAGGTTTTCAATAATTCCAGAGCTGCAATATCTCCTTGCTTAAAATATATTGGCACCTGGTAGGAGGTAAGGTTTCACTTCCTTGTGAAACTACAGCCTTCCATATGTCAGCGATAGCAGCTGAAAATGAATGAAATGCTAGAACTTTTTTATGAACTCCCTCACTCAATCCACAGTATCCCGGGAGGCATGTAAGTAATATTATAGTCACTTTCACTGTTTTGTTACTTTATATCTCAAGAGGGCAAGATTTCATTTTGGGGGAAAAAATAGACCTGGAACTGGAGTTTATATCATCACCTTTAGATTAAAAAAAGGAAAAATTCCTGACAACCAGAGAAGGTAAATGTCACCAACGAATCAGCTGTTGTTGTCCAGACACACAGCGTACTAAGCCCCCAGAATCTTCACAGCAGCCGGAGAGTTAAGTATAGTAGAGACTAAATAATTTCCGGAGGGTTCCAGCGATGCTGTGCATCCGAGTTGGATTAGAACTCATTCTCCCTGAGTCCAGACTGAGATGTATCCGTCCTGGGAGAGGGACTGAGATGGGAAGAGGAGTCACCTGGTGCTGGCCATGCCGTCTCCCGGCTAAAAATAGCATTCCGTTTTATTTCTAAAACACAAACTTTCTCATATAATTTGTCAAGTCCACAAAGTACAGTGTTTCTCTTCAATTTTTAACAGCTAAAAGTATAAATTGCCGCCCAGATTTGCTTGAATGAAAAATTCACAATACAGAGACTTCCAGGTGAAGATCAACAAAACCCAGCAGGGACTGTAACAAAGTGGTCAACATACAGAGATGGTCAACATGAGGAACTAGGCCTTCTGTGCAGATACATCCACGCGGTCCATGTCCAGTCTATGAAAATCAGGTCTCCTTACGGGGGTGGTCAGTGGACGGAGGTGGTCAACTGTGGAGGTTCTACTGTAATGTATTATTATTTATTATTTAAATCATCCATTATCTGATGTTTAATGAAATGAAGTGCATGCTAGCCACTCTTAATCATAAAAGAGAACATCTGAATCATTCAAACAGATGACAAAGAATAAAAACTGTCCAGATGGCTCTGTCCTCGGCCTTTTACTTTCCGCTTTCTCATCCTCAGAGGTTCCATTCACTCTCATAACTTCATCAGCCTCTGCTGAGAACAAGTGCTCCTAATTATACCTGTGAGTGCACATAGGCTGGAGGGTTCCACCTGAGTTTCTCCCGGACGTCTCACCTCGGGAAGGACAGTCAGACTCCACCCTTCTCTGTGAAGTGCCGGCCCCTCAGTGCTAGAGGACTCTGCCTCTTCTCAGAAACCTGAAGACAGTGGGGCCAAAGCCACTGCTCTCCTCTCCCACCCCGCCACACACCCCACCCCTGCCTGTACCCATCTCCCCTCCACCTTCACTCAAGGTCAGAGTCTTGTTCTCCTGGGAACAGTACTAGTGGCTTTCTGCCTGTCCCTCCCCCACGTCCCGCCCACGTCCTACCTTTCCATTCACTGTATATTCTCCTACAGTTGACCTTCTGTTTGCTATGGACCACAGGTGTGTGCCCTCAACTTCATAAATTGAAAGCCCAGTGGGGTGGGATCAGGGGTAGGGGCCTTTGAGGTGTGATCGGGTCTTAAGGGTGGAGCCCCATGACAAGGTTAGTGCTCTCACAAGAAGCAACACAAGAAGCAACACAAGAAGCTTACTTCCTCTCTCCCTGCCCTGGGAGCGCAAAAATGGCCGTTTCCAAGACAGGAAGTGGGGCCGCCGCAGACATCCCATCTGCCTGCACCTGCCCACATCAGATCTGATCCTTGCCTTCCCAGCTTCCAAAACTGTGAGAAATAAGTGCTCATCATTTAGCCACTTAATCTGCAGTAATTTGCTACAGCAGCCCAAACTGGCCAGGAAGCCACTGCTTGTAATAGAAAGAAAAACCCCTAAAGATGAGCCAGCGCAGCCGACGTTCCTGGTGGCCATGGCCAAGCTGCACTGCAGGACCTGCTCACCCCTTGAACTTGTGTGCTTTCTGCCCCCAGAGAGACCTGGTCCACGCTGCCCCACTGAGAGTCCTCCCTTCCAACTTGTCCTTGGTAATTACTGCTCACACTTCAGCTCATGCTTAATTGCTACGACCTCAAGGAACATTTTCCTGCGTTCTCTGACCAGGTTGAAGTCAACCGCTTGCACAGGGAGATGGAGGGTCTCCTGCTCATCCCTGCCACCGTGTATCACGTGTCCACATGGTTGGTTTATGTGTCTCCCTCACTACACACAAACTACACAAGGATAAGGACTCATCTGATGCTGCTGGCTGCTGTAGCTAGAATTCCTAGCACACATCCTATTAATAATACATTCACACACAATCAGTGCACATCTGTGGACAGAAGGAAGAAAGATGGTAGAGAGGAGGAGGGAGGTGCATTAGCCTCCACTGCTGTGTAACAGACCACTTCAGGCACCACGGCTCCTAACAACACAGACATGCACGCAGTCAAGCTGGCACGCGTCAGCGGTGATCTCCCTAGGGTAGCACAGGGCTGAAATCGAGAGGTCAGCTGGCTTGTGCAGACTGACAAGGGAGAGGTTTGTTTTCTTGCTGAGGTCAGCCAGTGGCTGGAGCTCCCCGAGGCTGCACTCGGGTCCTTGCTAGGGGACTCTGCCCATAGACATTCTTACTTTTCAATCTCTCTGACTTCAGGGAAGGACATTTTAAGGCCCTTTAAGATATCACCTGGCTAAAACAGGTGCACCTGAATAATCTCTCTTTGGAGTAACTCAGGCTCCACAGACCAGTTGTGTTCCTCAAGGAGTGATCGACCACCACCATCTTCATGGGCTCTGCAGGCCCCCAAGAGGTAGGAGCATAAAGGGTGTGCACCCCCGAGAAAGGGGACTTGGGGAACATCCTGGAGCTCTGCCCACCCGGTAGACGAGCATCATCCCTTTTCCAGGTAAGATGTTGGTTGGTGAGAATAACAGACTTTGGAACCCAGAACTTTACTATATGCTGGTTGAGAGACATTGAGCAAATGTCTCACAGCCTTTCAAAGTCTCAGTTTCCACATACATAAGATTATGATCACAATAATATCCGGTTCCAGAGTTGCCATGAAAGATTAAATGTCTTCATCCAGCAGTGCTCCCCAGGGTGTCCCTGGGACATTAGAAATAAGCACTAAGACACAACTGTCACTCCTGGGACTCGAAGTGCACTCCTGGGAACAATGGATACAGTATTTGAAACCCAGATCTTTCCCAGAATACCTAGAACATATGGTCTCCAAAATTAGAGAGCCAACATCCAATAAGGAATATATTTCTTGGGAAAAAACAAGATCCCCTTGGAAACAGGAAGGTAAAGGGTAGACTTTTTTTAACGTACAAATCAAGTTCAGGCCTGGTAGTTACCTAGTTTATTAAGAAAGTTTATATTTTCCTTAATAAAAGATTGTTTAAACCTTGTCTGAGAGAGACTATTACATCATCTTACACATTCTTAGTAATATACACTGTGAGCATAGCAAAAATAAAAGAGACATTGATCTGATCCCCTATTTCTATTTTGCTCTATACCAAGTCATCTCCTCCTAAATAGAAGTTAAGAACTTTCTCATTTAACTGCTCCAATGTCCCCACACAGGCCCTTCTGATGTGCCAAGCCGCCGTGCTTGCTGATAAGCACTTTCCTTTCTATCTCATTTATTTGGCTGCTGGTGTCTTCAATACAATACAGGGACTGCCCACCCTCACCCAGAGTTGATGAGATCACTTCCAGCTGACTCAGCACATTGCTGGGCTGCGTCATGCAGAGCCATCAGGAAAGGCAGTAATGAAGACTGATTGCAGGAGGTAATACAAAGCCTCAGAGATGATACTGGAAGCCCAGAGAATGGGAAGGAAAATTACCTTGGAGCACTATTAGCTTATGTCCTGCGAGCTCACCAAACTGGCCCCCGCCTGGTTGCTCTCACCTCCTTTCAATCTGCCTTCCTTGCGAGTGACAAGGTGTCTGCACTCTGGAGGACACTAGGTCCCTGGGGTTGGAACTTTGAGTTTATGAAGGAGAAATGAAGTGGAGGAAGGAAGCTGACCCTGAACTCCCAACTTTGCCCCTAGCTGGCTGGGATCCCATTTCTGTGTCTGCACTTTCACAGTGAGACAATCTCAGCATCTCCCTCACCCACCTCCCGTTACTGCTGTCCATGGAACCAGATGTTGGATGGGTCTTCCTCTCCTTTTGAAATCAGGTTTAAATCTGGAAGGAGGTCTTTCTGCCATTGATGCCCTTCCTGTCCCTCCACTGTCCTGGGCTCACAGTCCTGTTCAGCCATCTCCATTTAACCCTATCACCTCTGGCATTCCGTTTCATGATTTCCCTAAAGATGTGGGGTCTAGTGGGAGGTATCACACCCTACATTGCGTAGGCCCTGCTCTCTGGTTAACTGCACCCGTTTTCTCTAAGTGTTCCTGCGATGGGGTCTTCTAAGGAGTGATGTCCAATCCTTCAGCCTGAGGCTCTTCCCAGATTGGCTGGCAGCCCATGTGGCCCACCTGCTTTCAGGGCCTAGAGTTTTGATGAATGAAATAGTGTCTCTCTTATAACCCTATTATACTAGGATCTAGGGTGTTATTAAGAGCTTTGAAAGTACTTTGATAATGTAAAACAAAGGACAAATACCAGGTATAAGGAGAGTCTTTGTCTGGTCTGCTATGACAAAATCCCATAGACAGGGTGGCTTATAAACAGCTTTGGAGGTATGTCCCTTAACTATGCACACCCTACATCCGTAACCTCAGTCACCCACAAAAACGAACACCCAGTTATAAAGATGGCCAGCCCAGAAACCACAGCTAAGGCAGAGGCAACACAAAAATAAAACCAAGCACATGTGTGCTCACTTGTTCCCTTTGGTTTATTAGTACCATGACAAGAGGGTTGAATAAATATTTTTAAACAGGTACTATTGGAAATATTTTACTATTCTTTTTTCTAACATTTTGTGAAATATTAAAGGCATATGAAGTGACATCAAGAAATAAAAGAACATAAACAATAATAATGAAATTCAAAATCAGCTGAAGAAATAAAAGATTGTTGGATAAGTATAGTCGAATCCTCCCACCACCTCCCTCTCTCGCTTCCACAGGGATAATACCCCAGTGGTAATCGCCATCTTGAATTGGATCTGTGCCATTTCCATAATTTTGTTTGGGTCTGTTCTTGTTTGTTTATTTGGCTTTTCCTTCATATTCATGTTGTCCTCAGTCATAGTTCCATAGCTGAGAGCTTTCTACCCATGGTCTTGAAGCACACTGTGTGCCTAGGATGACTTACAAATTGCCAAGTGCCTTGGTCTACATGGACTGCCAGAACAAAGTACCAGGGACCAGGAGCTTCCACAGAAACATTTATTTTCTCACAGTTATGGAGGCTGGGAATCTGAGACCCAGGTGCCAGCTGGGGTGCCTTCCCCTGAGTCGTCTCTCCTTGGCCTGTAAATGGTGCCTTCTCGATATGGCCTCTGAAGGCTTTTGCTCTGTGCACACACGTCCCTGCTGTCTCTTCCATTTCTTATAAGGACCCAGCCCTATGGGATTAAGTTCTTGCCCTATGATCTCATTTAAGCTCATTGCTCCCTGTAGAACCATCTCTAAGTACAGCCACATTGGGAGTTATGGCTTTAACGTATGGATTTGGGGGGCACAATTCAGTTGACAACACAAAGTAAGTAGTCTTGCTCACCCTCTCCAGTCTCACTGCTGCACAAATAAGCAAATAGGAAACAATGATAAGAGCCCTGTGCTCAGGATGACAGCAGGGATGCCGCACACGGCGCCTCCTCTGCCACCACCCCAGGCCATTTCGTTCAGAACTCAAGACTCAGTTTTCCTGGGGCACTTGTCTAACTTTTTGCACCCCTCATAGGACCTTATATTTGCATGGTATTCTTGGACATGAGCGTGGATTCTAGTCAATGAAAATTCAATCTTCTTTTTTTTTTTTGCTCTGTCCTGATTATTCACAAGAATATAAAGTGACTATATGAAAAAGAAAAGACTGACAGTTTCTGATTTGAAGTCTCAACCTGTCTAATAGACGTCTCTCTAGCAGAAACTTCCTGGAACACTTGGAACTTCCTGGTCCCTGCAGATCCAATATCGTTACTGGTTAGAAAAGTCAGCCACAGAGGCTTTCTCCCAAGTTAGTCCATAATAACAATTCTGAACCTGCATCCAGGGGCCCAAGTTCCTCAAACTATGAAAACCAGTCACAGCACCACCCATGTCAGGTAGTTGCTCCACAGTCCTCCCTAGAGAATCTCTACCAGTTCCTGACATATCAGGGTTAAAGCATGCTCCAGGAATCACCCCAACTGCCTTCAATTCAAGACAGTGACTGTCAGAGGACCCTCCTTCCCCTCGGACAGCTGCGTCTGGAGACCGGCCAACGTGGGCCGTGAAGGCCCAGCAGCTGCTCCCGGCAGCACCACAGTGAGCCCACTGTTGCCTGCAGGACCACGGGGCTCAGTGTTGACTATATTTGAGTCCATCTCTCCCATTTTTTCCACTCTCCCTGCTTCTCTCCTCCACAGATATCGATCCCAAGGGCACCCCCAGCCAACCTGCTGCACCCGCTCTTCTCTCTCAGAGTCTGCTGGCCAGGGAACCTGACTGGCAGCAGCTGGTGACGGATGGGATTCTGGAGCTGGATAACCTTCTGGTCAACTGGCAGGGAAGACCTAATCCCTAGGAGCCAGTGACAGAAGCACGACGAGCCCCCAGCACACACAAATGCAGCTGCTAAAGTGTCAGGGCCATAAACTAGGCAGGGGCACACTGAGGGGTACGCACTGAGGAGCCATGTTCCGCGGCCTGGAGAAGGTGGGGCAGAGTTAACACTAGACTCCAACGGACATTGCTGAATATTATTTATAATTTGGGGCAGAAAATTTGAGAGTTAAACCCAGACGCTAACTGTCAGTACAGAAGAGTTCCAGAGAAAGTGGAATCCAAACTTGGCAAGGCTACTGCCACACCCAGGTCAGATTCCCATTTGGGAATCTGGGCCCAGAGATGTATGGTGGGACACGGCCATGAATGACCCTGTCGATCTGTCCAAACCTCTGCATGAGCAGAAGTGACCGCTCCTCCCTGCTATTAATAAAATTAGGTGACCCACTTCCAGCCTTCCCTTACCTCTGCTTAAGATCTATTTCCCCAACCCCTCCTGGCCACCAGATCAGTAGTGAGGATCCCAGCATTGTATGCTGGTATGTGTTGGGCCTGCTGAGAGTGGAAAAAGGCCGTGCCTCCCAAAGGAGCCACAGGACCTTGCCAATCTGTACCAGCAGAGGTGTGGGTCAAGGCGAAGGTGAGCCACAAAGGAGGATGAGGGCCCATGGTCATGATGGAGAGTTAACGCCCTGGCAGGCCCATGAGAGATGATGCTAACACACTGTGGTGGCTCTTAGAGGCTAGAAGGAATCACCAGCCTGCCCTAAGCAGGGCAGGAATCCCAGAACATCTCCCTGGCAGATGTGAAAATAGGGATAAAAAGGCTCAGAGAAGTGGGAGTGCTGGAGTGGATGTCCTATGCAAAGCCCCTTGGTTTTACTAGCAGGGAGTGGAATTGCAGCGAGCAGAATATCACAGGAGGGCCTGGAGACACCATCTGCCAAAGCAGCAAGGAGTGCTGCACGGAGCTCTGGTTTCGTAGGCAGTCTCACCGCTGGCTGCTTCTTACAGGCCGAGACTGACGGTGGGAAATGCTGCAGTAGGACCATTCTTCCTGGTACCAGACTCCCTGCTATCAACAGCTGGGTGGTGATGCTCATTCCTTAGAGGGAGGGTGGGCGCAATTACTGTAATGGATGGCAAAGTCCTGCTGGCGTTCAGGGACCCACAGACAGACAGCTGGGGGCATGGTCAGACAGTGTGTCGTTCCCAAGGGCAAGCAGGACAGGCAGCCAAGGAGGGGGGAGGGGACGGTGGCGTGAGCGGGCACAGCACCGCGCTGTTCAGGAGAGGAAGAAGGCATGTGTTCACACGGATAAATTAAGTACTGGTATTATAAGTTTTAGGGGAGCCACTGAGAGAATGCAGAAAGAAAGGGAAAAGAAACATAGATAAATAGAAAGTATAAAATAATGTGCAACAGATCAAGCCGGATAGATCAGTAATATTGTTTAATACAAAGAAACACAATGGCTCAACTAAAAGACAAACATGTCTACAGAGTGAATGGAAAAGCAAAATCCAAATATGCTCTGTTTGTATAAACAATATCTTAAACAGAATGCATACACCTGTCAAAGTAAAAGTAAAGAAAGTGCATACCACGTAAATACTAACCAGAAGACCAGTATAACTCCATTAGCTATAATACGTAAAGAGGGTAGACTCATTATCAGAGAAGTTATAATTACCCAGAAGATAAAAACTAGTTCACATTTGCATGAAGTTAGTAGGATAATCTCAAAACATACGATACAAATTGCTAGCGGTATAAGGAAAAATAGAAAAATTGACAATCACTAAATTTTGACATAACTCATTAATTTTTGGTTAGAGTAAATTAAAACAACAACAACAAACAGTGGATTATAGAGATTTAAGCAACTTGATTAATAAACTTGACTTATAAAAATAGAGTCTTCTAAAGCACGCCAGTGACAATTACAAATATTAAACAAATATTGGGTCACAAAATAAATAATGACGCTAAAAGAATGAATTTATACAGTGTGCCCTCCAATGGCAATGTAATTGTTGTAAAGTCAAAAATAAAGAAAAGGTCATTATAAATTGCATACATGTTTAGAAACTAAGAATTTCATTTCTTAGTAATCCATGAGCCTATGCTGAAATTATCAAAATCTCTGATGGAAATTAGAAAATATTTTTAAATAAAAATACAAAATCATATTAAAATTTGTGAGACTTATAAAAACGCATATATTAAAAAAAGAAGAAAAAGTTCTGAAGAGTAATGAGCTAAGTATCGAGATCAACAAACTAGAATAATAAATACAACTGAAAGAAAATAGCTTTTAATACAAGAATCAACGACATTTTTCAAAGACCTGTAAGAGAGAAGGTCAAAAAGTAAAAAATTGATTCTAAAAACGAAAGACAATTATAAACTTGTAACAACATCTACTAAGAAACAGAAAGGAAGAGGAAGAAGGAGAGAGGAAGAGGAGGACGCACAATTTGAAGGAAAAAGAGGCGAATTGATAACTTTTGTGCTAGCACCAAAAATTTAAACGAAAGGAACAAACTCCTAGAAGACATTGATACAATTAACATAACTGAATCAATCACAAAATATTTTCCCCATAGAGAATATTCCAGGCCCAGGTGGCTTCAAAAGCAAATTCAGCCAATCTTTCTCTAAGTCTTCCAGGGAAGAGGAAGAAAAAAAAAGTGCTATCCACAGCTAAGAAGTTAGATGAACCCTGAGAGCAAAACTTAATTTGATCTCTAAAACAAAGGAAAATTATACAACAATCTGACATCTAAACATAAGTGCAATTAACCTAAAAAATACATAGCATTTCACATCCAGTAATATATAAGGTGATTGATACATATGACCACAGTGAAATCATACTTGGAATTCAAGATTAATTTAATGTTAGAAATTCAATCAATGCAATTTAGCCCTTCAGCAGACTAAAGGAGAAAACCCATCTGATCGTGATGAATAAAGAAAACCGGTTTAATAAAATCCCATAATCATTCCTGATAAAACAAAACTAAGCAAAAGAGAATATGAACCTTAAGGACGGGTATCAATCTGAACCTAATAACAGGTATCAATCAAAAGACTCCAGAAATCCTAACACCTGTGGTGAAAAGTTGAAAATGCTCCTGTAACAGAAGGAACTCCCACCCTCACGGCTGCATTCCACGTGCACTGCTGATGCTCAGTGGGGCACCCATATGGGGACAAATGACACTGGATCTCTGCCTTACACTGTGTGCAGAAATCAAGCTCAGGTAGGTTATGCCCCGAGGTGTAGAAGGTCAAATTAAAAAGCGATTAAATACAATACATAAAGCACTATCTTCATTTCTCAAAAATACCTTCCTAATGATCTTAGGACAGAAAACTATTCCTTAAACAAAATCGCCCCCCCCCCCAAAAAAAAAAAAACTTCTAATTACAGGAAAAAAATGGATTAGGCTAAATTTAGGAACCAGTCATGCCTTGATGTCCTTTGCCTCAGCTCCCTTTCTCTGACTCTCCCAAGCATCACGATGCATGTTCTTTTGACCCAAGGTCCTAGTATAGTCTTTATCACGTGGGAAAATTATAATTTTCACACCTGTCAATGAACTTTGAGTTTCCTCATGGTGAGAACCCAGTCTTACTAATTTCTATGCTCAGAAGCGGAGGGAACTGCCTGGAGATGCACAGAGCTGTAGGCTGTTGAGAGTAAATGCACCTGCGGACAGGGCTGCGTTCATCTGCCCGTCCTGCAGAGCACGAATGAGAGCTCGAGGTCGTCTCACAGGTTTGTGATGCAAAGAGCCAGCTGCCTTCGATGTGACACTGAAGGCACCGTGTGTTCAAAATTCCAGAGAAAAAATTTGCCTACAGGACCCACTGGATGCTCACTGAGTCTTTGTGTTGGAATGATTCTAGTGAAAACTCCAATGTAGCTTTTGGACAAATGCCTTCTTTATGTGTCAGTCCTCTGGGTTTTCGTGGAAGTGAATTGGTTGGGCACACAGCGCAGGTTGGCGTCTCCTGTGAACTGGGGCACCACTGGGTTGTTGCATCTAATTGGGCAACAGCTGGTGATAATTTTCTGCGTATGGAGTGAGGGAGTCAGTGACTGACTCACTCTTTACAATTGTGTCTCATTATCTTTGTTCTTGCCCTTTCAGCTTTTGTAATGGGCTGTAAAGGCAGAGAAACTGAGGACCCCACAAGGAGGCAGAATCCTGAGATCTGCAAGCTGGGAAGAACGTGGTGTTTCTTCAGGCAAGGGACTCACCTGAGATTCCCCAGTGTTCTGGTCGCTGCATTTGGCTCTGGTCCAAGGCTTCTCTCAGCTCCATGCCCTTCCCACGGGACCAGCGTCTCTCCCTCCACCCCATGCTGTCTTTCTCAAACACCACCTCCACCCACCCCATCCTTGGTCAGGCGACCGCAAGCCGAAGAAAAATAAAAAGTGGTAGACTGTGAAGTTCAAAGTTTGAAGTCCTGCAGCTCTGCCCAATAGGTTCAGGGACCTCAGCAGAGGCTGAAAACAGACAAAACACAAAACTACCTGCGCACAGTAACAAGCCTTTCCCCCCGAGAATCAATTAGCTAATGTTGTACAGCATTACGCAAATGTTGTGTTATTACTGGACCATCATCTGGCCTGTGCTGGCTGAGCATGTTAACAGGAACAGCCACGGTCCTGAGAGAGGGTTGTCAATCCACGAGATGCCCAAGAGATGAGGAAATTCAAAGTTGTTGTCATCAGAGAAAGGACGGTGGTATCTCATCATTAGAGGGTAATGGGACTCAATTTCCCCCAGCAGCCCCATCAGCCAGCCACCAGGCCCCTGGCGCCGGGCAAGGAAGCATGGCCCTGACGGCCTTGTCACTTCATGCTCTCATATTCTCTGAAATTTTATGTCACATGAAATAATTTATGGAAATAGGCAAGGAACGCATAGATGGATGATAAACAGGCAAAGAGACAGAAAGATAATAAAAATAGATGGTGTATAATAATGTTGAAGAATCAGCCCTCCTCTGGTTTCTGCTGGGGACAGGATGTGTTCTGCATCAAGGCCCTGAACTGCCACCTGCAATCTGGGTGCTGGAGTGTTTTTTCCTTGGCTCCTGGTGATGTGCAGGGAGATGAGGCTTCCCAGCATCCTTGACTGCAGACAGTGATGATGGCAGGAGGTGGGTTTGACAAGAGACCCCAATTCCCGGCCCTGTCTTCCTCCACAGCTGCTAGGAAGCAGGGAGTAGCACATCAACACAGGCGGTTGGAGTTCCTTGCCTTGTGTCCAGCTGCTGCAGCCCCGAGAAAACGTAAATGAACCACAGCAAACATGTCAAGTGGCAGTTGCTGTCCCTCTGTTTGCCCTTGGCCTGCTCTGAGGAAGGAGCACAGTCCTGGGCAGAAAGCTCAGGAGGACCCAAGGAAGACTTGCTGGCCATTGATCAAAGGCGAGTAGCCCTGATTTGGAAGGAAGCCAAGGGGATGGGGAGGAAACCTAGACTGAATGAGTGGGAGGACAATATTGTGTCCTTTCTTGAATGATGGACGTGACATGGACACCCTCAGACAAAGAAAACAAAGCCAGAAGGAAGATAAAACATGACCAGGAGAAGCTCATGTCTGAGCAATTGTCATTTTCATCAATGGGAGGTGTGAGTATTTAACGGTACACTTCCCCTTCTTGCTGTGGTTGCCAGGAAGCCCGTGCTTTAATTTGCAATCCAACTTTACTAAGCGAGTAAGACCTTGTGGCATAAATTCCTATAATTAACTTTCCCTCTGATTTTATCATCCCATTTTATCTCTACTTTCTCTCATATTGACTTTATAATCCATCTGCATATTACTATTTGATTTCATTGTACTCTGACAAACAACAAAAAAACTAGAACAAAGTATGGCAGGAATACATTCATGGAGGCTGCAGGATTTGAAAATAAAAGAGCAGCTATAAGTGATATAAATGCAACTGGACCAAAACTGGGGCATGAGAAGGGTGCCAAGCACCCCTGCCATGGCCCTCGTTCAGTGGCTGGTGAATGTCATATTGCATTGATCATCTCACCACCTTTCCACCCAATTTCCCCAAATAAAAATGAAAGGGTTTTTAGATCATCAATAAGATGCCTACCAAATACAGTAATTTATGATTTGAAGTCTCTATAGCTTGTATGTACCTCCCAGGATGAGGGCTGGACTTGGGACAGGAGTTTATGTCCAGAGAGTGCCACCCTGCAATTGAGATACTGCTTAAGAATGGGGCGCTGGAGAATGACAGGGTAATAAATAGAGGTTCCAGGGACTTGATTATCCAAATGAGGTAAGAGTTGGCCTGGGAGTTGGCAACTGAAAAGTGGAAAAGAGAAGAATTTGAGCTTCTGCTTTGTTGAAATCAAAAGATCTGTGTGAGAAGAAAGAGGACGTCTCCGAGGCAGGATGAGAAACTGACCAACGGCTGCTCAAACCCTAGGGCCCTGGACCCTCAGAGAAGTCCCAAGTGGAGGACAAGGGCGGCTACCATGTGCCCTGACAACCACAGGGTGATTACAGCTCTGGGAAGGCAACTTGGAAGGGTGGGTGGGGTCTGCGTCCCAGGGGGTGGAGCTCTGCAATTATGCACTGTTTGGAGCCCCCCAGTGTGTGCTGGAAGAGTGGCGTTCACCCACAGCGATGTGGGACAGTAATGCTCTCAGTATGTTCTGGAAACATGGTCAGATCAATGGAGCATACTTGTTCCTGTGGGGATAGAGTTCTCAAACATGGACAGAGATGAACTTCTCAACTGCATCCTTTTGTGGACACACCAGAGATTCGCTCAGGATCCTTCAAGTTAAATGAAGCAGAAATTTAGTGAAAACTGATCTGACTGAAACATCAAATTAATTGATTAAGACCAAGATCAATATTTCTGACCTTAGGCCAATGGCCACTTTGTCAATTAAACAATGTTTGTGAATGTGAATGTGAATGTGTGTGTCGTGTGAGTACATGTTAGTGTACCATGTGCATGTATGTGTGAGTATACACGTTTGTGGTGCGTGCACCTGAGAGGGACTATGTGTGTGCTGTGAGTGTATGTGTAGGATGTGAGTGTACACATGGCTACATGTGGGGTGTGAGGGCATGTGAGTGTACATGTGTATGACTATGCATGTGTGTGGTGTGAGTGTACATGTATATGAGTGTGCATGTGTGTGGTGTGAGTGTATGCGTGTGAGTGTGAATGTGTGTGGTGTGAGTGTATGTGTATGAGTGACATGTGAGTGTGCATGTGTGTGGTGTGAGTGTATGTGTGTGAGTGACATGTGAGTGTGCGTGTGTGGGGTGTGAGTGCACGTGTGTGAGTGCATGTGAGTATACATGTGTGGGGTGTGAGTGCACATGAGTGTACACATGTACACATGTGTCATATGTCCCCTCATCCAGGCAGCCCACCCCCCTCCTTGATGTGTGGAAACAGAGGGTCTGAAGAGAGGGGAGGATGCCTGTCTCTTGAGCACATGGAATTTCAGATTTCAGAAAGGCAATGTCACACAAAGATGTTAAAGACACGGGAAGAATGGGTACATGGCAAGGCCCCAGAGACATATGTGAGGTTCGGGTGGAGTGGCAGTGAGAAGGTTGCCCACAGTGCCAGGCAGAGCCAGTGGGATGTGGGCCTGCCAGGCACTCAGTGCTCAGTGAGTGTCCCTGAGGTCTGCATTTCCCATCCAGCTCTCTCTCTGCTGAGAAAGTCTCTCAGACTTGACTGTAGGGGCTGAGCTGGGAGAATCCCTCGAGTCCAGACTCTCAGTCCCAGCGGGACAAATGGGAGGGTGAGGATGTGCATGATGCAGGTGAGGAGGGCATGACTGGGAGCGCTGGAGCTCGTTCCCAGCCCCCAGCACTTTCGCCCCAGTGAGATTCCTGCATTCATCTGCCCGTCACGCTCTGCAGGACGGACATGTACACTCATGTGCACTCATGTGCACACACTCCCCACACATCCACACATGCACACTCACACGCATGCTCTATAGGACGGACATGTACACTCACATGCACTCACGAGCACTCACTCCCCACACATCCACACATGCAAACTCACACTCATGCTCTTCAGGACGGACATGTACACTCACGTGCACTCACTCCCTACACATCCACACATGCACACTCACACTCATGCTCTGTAGGATGGGCAGGTGAGTGAAGCCCTGTCCACAGGTGCACATGTCCATTTACTCTCAACAGCCTATAGCTTCGTGCATCTCCCGTGTGCCAGGTAGTTCCCTCTGTTTCTGAGCATAGAAATTAGTAAGACTGGGTTCTTGACATGAGGAAACTTAAAGTGCCCTCAGTGAGCAGCAGTATTTGGGGTGATGATGACACTGTCCCCCACCTAAGAAATGCGTAAGGCTATGGCAGAGCCTTAAGTCTGCCTGGCTTTGACCTCCAAAGGAAAATTCTGCACAGAGGGTGACCTTTCCTGATGCACTTGTAGGGAGGACCCAGGCCCTTCTAACCACCCCAACATCCACGGGAGGGCAGGTGGATGAAGGTGTCATCTGGTGAGGATGCTGATGTCCCAGCAGGTCTCCTGGCCCAAGTCTGACCCCTGACATCGTGGGCCCAGAGGATAATTATAGGCTCTCACTCCCAGACCCACCCTCTTCTCTCTCCCCAACCCCTGCTCACTCTTGTAGTTTGGGGGTCCCTAAGCATGAGGGTGGGTTGCCCAGCACAGGTTTCCAAGCTCCACCTGCCCTCCCTGACAACCTCCACTACAGCTGCCCCACCCAGCACCCACGGGTGTGTGACCTGGCCACAGTGTAGTGGTCCATCCTGGGTACAAGCTGAGGCAGACCCTCAGAGGAGACCCAGGGCTGTTTTCTGGGAAATTCAGGGGTCAGGGGAAGTCAGAGTGTCATTTGGAAGGTGGAGGGGAAGGGAGTAGCCTCCACCAGGGCCCAGGCTTACATCACTTGCCTTGTCCTGCATGCAGGGGCACAGCCAGGGAGGGACAGTGTGGCGTTCACTAAGCCTTAAGGCCAGGAGCCGGAGCCTCTCCTGCTGGGGCTGCAGGAAATCACAGTTCAAACCAAGGCAGCAGCAAAGAGCAAGGGTAAGGATTGAGAGAAAGATGAGGGAAGGAGGGTCCGTGGAAGGTGCTAGGAGTACTGACATGGACTAGAAGCCGCTGTAAGTCCCTGGCAGAGGGCTCCTTCATGTGCTCTGACCAGACATTTGAGACTAAGTGTTCCGGGATTCTGCTGCATGAGAAACAAGGGGACAAGGGATGGGGACATGACATCGGTGCCCCCAAGCATTGTGGAGATTCAGGACAGATGGAACATCACCCCAGGGTTGCCTAAAGAAAAACCAATTACACTTCATTAATTCACCACTCTCTGATAAAAATGAATACAGAGCTGAGGGAGTCACCCAGTACCACAAAGTCGGCAGGGAAGAAATATGTCTTTTTCCTTGGCTCCGGAACATTTCTGTTAAATGTGCCTGTGATTTTAAAAATGTGGGAACCAGTTTAAAGTCAAGTACAGAACTTAGTATTAGAAACATGTGTATCCCTCGGAGCCCCTGGCTGCTCACGCCATGACCTGCCTGCAAACGTCTGAGCATCTCCTTAGCTAACCAGAGGCCCATCTCAGTCTGCCTGTCTGGGAGTGCACTTCTTACATTCTTTCTTATCCCCAAAGAGCTCTAAAATTGCAAAACAAGTGAAATATGCATCATATAGCAAAAAGTCTACTTTCTAAAGTTTTGGGAACTTGAATATTCCCTGCCAAATTAGACGTGTCCTAAGTCCAATAGGGCATGGTGTGACAGGGTATGAGTGTCCTGGTAAAATAATTTAACAAGTTCCCAATACCCAATAAAGACAATGATTGCCTGAAATCTGCTGGAACCCACGTTGCTGACAGTCACAAACCATTTATCAAAACTCGTCAGCAATCTATTATTTGGCTGCGTCTTCTTGTCTATCCCCAGTGATGTGCAGATACTGATTAAGACAGAACGCTCCACATAGGACAATCCCAGATTCTTTAAGTATTTGGTAAATATCAGAGCAAAGAATAACACGAAGAGTTCTATAAGCAAAGTGTTCCCATGTCATTCTCATGCCTTGCCAGTTATAAAAAAAAAGAAGCAAAGAAGACCAGCTTCCTTTCTCGGGTTACCCTAGTTCTGAACTTACATAATTTTACAATCCTATTAAGAGAAAAAAAAATTTAATTGAAATACAGAAACATACACACCCATATGAATGTAGGTCTCTATGTTAACTAAAATAAATGAACAAATGGTGGCAAATTCAATAAACAAATATCGTAAACTCCTATGTGCCTGTCACATTAGCTAGTTTTAAGACAACTCTCCTAGCCACCCCCAGGAGAAAGTACCATTTCAAGGAAAGATAATAGACTTGGAAGTTGAACAATATGTGTGGCCTGAACTATACGACTCAACCTTCCCATGCTTCAGTTTACTGGATATAATAACATGACAGTTACTATGGAGTGTTTTATGGAATAAGAAAATAATTGTAGATTATTTTATGAAGACAAGAGTTATTTTCTTCACCACTGTTTCCTCAGCCCTTACCCAAATTCTAGTTACTCCCATCTTGTGTAATGATTGGAGAATTTAATCAGAAGCTTTGGGAGACCATAATTTAATAAGCTTGGTTAGAATCTACTATAGTTGTTAATTAAAATCTGAGTTTTATGTGTAGGACTTTATAACCTTGAGTAAAAAGAACTCACATTAACCCTTTCCTCAAGAGATCTAAGATGACCTATTTCTGCTCCTTATGTCTTTTCGTTTCAACCGAAAACAAAATTAAACATTTAGGATGAGAGGAATTGAGAAAGGGCAAAGACACTAGCAAGTGAGAAGTTAAATGAGCCCACCTGCGAGATTCTGAAAGTCTGAACGTCAGCAGTGGGTCTAGGGGCGAAAAATAAGTGGGCAAATCCTGGAACTATTAGAAGATAAACTATCATTAGCATTTGTCTACACTGTGAACAGAAAGAGGGACGAGTATCAAAGAGACCCGTAGGAGGTGGAGGAGACTCCCTCTCAGGCATGAAGGGATGTTTCTGAAATTTTGAAATTAATTTGCAAGACGAGAAGTACGCCGTGCTTCTGAAACTTCCTCCCCCAGCAGAGTAAACGTCCGCCCGTAAGAATGTGGGTGCACAGCTCAAATTGGAGACTGCAAGCATGACATTTCTTCACAGCATTTTTTTATTTAAAAAAAATTGTCTGAAATGGGTGTGTTCTATATATACTTGTGTGGGTAGGGGTGTGTGTGTGTGTGTATATATATATATATATATATCTTAATTTAAAATTAATCTGCATTTTCCCCAGATTAAAGTAACACTGACTCTCCCTAACGCTGCACGACATGGTCTCTGCAGTTCTGGGGCCTCCTGGGAAGTGTGCACGCTGCTGCACGGTGAGAAGCAGACTACAAACACAGGGAGAGTGGGGTCCACACGGGAAGGGCTAAGGCCAGAGTCTGCAGGTGCTGGGGGTGAATGGCAACCACGTGGGCTCTGCTCAGGCAACCTGGAAGCTCAGAGAGTGTCCACAAATGGTAGTCAAGTGCTGACACAGTCCTGAAGGGTGGAGATGGAATGAGCAGCCTGGACTCCATCAGCCAAGACAGAATGAAGGCCTGGTGGGAGGACAAGAGAAAACAGCGTGATATGTTTGCGACACTTGGCTTCAGAATGGGGCGGGAGGGGACCCAAAGCACAGAGGGACTATTGGGAGCATTTGCTGTGCAGACCTGAGCACCTCTGAAGTCTGATGCTCAGGATGCCAGGAAGGTGGGTTATGCTGGCAGCCGTGGGAGATGGCAGAGGCAGCACCAGGGCTGAGAGGGCCACTCAGGTGGAGAGACTTGCCAGGAGACAGTTCTCAGCACACGTGTGACTGGCAGATCAATTCATCCAGCAAGAACAGGGCCAGCCCCTGTTCCATGTGGAGAATACTGGGTGAGGAGCAGACCCAGGTGATGGACAAAGGAAAGTGAGCAGGAGAGCCCTGAGAAAGCAAACCCAGCCTGAGCCATCTCAGCCACAGCTGTCCCTGAGCCTTCACATCTCCTGGGAGCATAGAGAAGGAAGGCAAGGCCCACACCAGAGCTGCGTGGAGTGAGAGCGTGTGCAGCCCCTACTAAGCTCAACCAGAGCTACCATGGAGTGAGAGTGCCTGTGCCCCCCACTAAACCCACACCGGAGCTGCGTGCAGTGAGAGTGTGTGCTGCCCCTAGTAAGCTCAACCAGAGCTACCATGGAGTGAGAGTGCCTGTGCCCCCCACTAAACCCACACCAAGCTGTGTGGAGTGAGAGTGTGTGCTGCCCCTAGTAAGCTCGACCAGAGCTACCATGGAGTGAGAGTGCCTGTGCCCCCCACTAAACCCACACCAAGCTGCGTGGAGTGAGAGTGTGTGCTGCCCCCAACTAAGCTCAACCAGAGCTGCCATGGAGTGAGAGTGCCTGTGCCCCCCACTAAACCCACACCAGAGCTCCGTGGGGTGAGAGCATGTGCTGCCCCCCACTAAGCTCAACCAGAGCTACCATGGAGTGAGAGTGCCTGTGCCCCCCACCAAACCCACACCAGAGCTCCGTGGAGTGAGAGTGTGTGCTGCCCCTCCTAAGCTCAACCAGAGCTACCATGAAGTGAGAGTGCCTGTGCCCCCCACTAAACCCACACCAGAGCTCCGTGGAGTGAGAGCGTGTGCTGCCTCTGCCCCCTCACTAGGCCCTTCTAGCACCCTTCTCCTCATTAAGGCCCTTAACTTAAGTGCAATTGAGGAACATCATGGGGGCCCAAGTCAGAAGACGCAATAGAAAGGAAGCCAAATTTATCCCAGAGCCTGACCCTGGGTCTTCACATGACACCTATGTGCTGCTAGGTTAGTTACCACTCCTTGGAAGGAGGCCTCCTCCACTGTTGTCCTCAGGTATCCCAGAGTCCTAACTGTCCTCAAGCCTTGCCCTTGGGATGTGTACACAGAGGGTCTTGTGGATTTGGGTCACTCTAAATTGGCAGCAAGCAAATGTGAGGAACATGATGCACTAGAGGTGGGGATGCATTTTACATTAATATTAAACACAGGTGATTCTAGGTAGGGTTGTGTCTCTGATTCTATCCGCACCATCCTGCCTCCAGAAGCCTCCTACATTCCTGAAGCTCTCTATGCCCAGAGGCATGGAGTTTTCTGCCTGCAATTAAATTAATACTATTTTTTTGTTGCTTACTTAATGCACTTCAAAACAAGACCTTCCAGATAAAAAGATTTAAAAAGATTCCTTGCTGCAGTACAAGAGGATAGTGATTATCTGTGGGAGAACATTTTGAAAAAGTTAGCCTGGAGTAGACAGAAATGCCTGGAGTGGTTTTCTCTATAAAATGCATATGAAACCACAATCCAGAAACTACTTGTCAGCTGATGCTAAAGCAAACAGAATATTCCCCCAAAATCAACTGTGATAATAAGTAAAATTTTGGCATTTCACTGAAGGTGTGCCCATAATGGGTAAAAGGAAAGTATTGTGACAGAGGGCATCTGAGAAAAGGTCATTGTTAGAACTAGTGTTTGTGTTTTTATAAAAAAAAAAAATCTTCACAAATCTGGAACTCTGCAGATAATTCGTTTATGCCCTCTAGGCGGCTTTGGTGCAAGTCAGAGTGAACACAGGGCAATGAGCAAACCACACACTTCCTGGGATTTCTGGAAAATGTGGCCAATGACAGGATGGACACTCCTGTCCTCTCTGCCCAGTTGTGTTCTAATACCTGGAAGGATCTGCAAGGAAAAAAGCAGAATCTAAATGTATTTTTCAGGATTTGGATTAAAGATGGCAGCCGAGTAACAGCTTCCCTGATCTTTTTATCTGGAAGGTCTTGTTTTGAAGTGCATTAAGTAAGCAAGAAAAAAATAGTATTAATTTAATTGCAGGCAGAAAACTCCATGCCTCTGGGCATAGAGAGCTTCAGGAATGTAGGAGGCTTCTGGAGGCAGGATGGTGGGGATAAAACCAGACACAGCGAGTCTGGGGAAACAAGACTCCAGGCATCTCTGGCTGATGGGATCTGCCTATGATCATCCTTTGAGGATACAAGGAGCCAGCAAGGGACTTCTGGACCCGAAAAGGAGGACAAAAACAGTGGAAAACTGCCAAATGGCTGCGTGTGTTCGATCAACCTAATCACGCCGGCAACCGTGAGTACAAGCAGCAGTGAGACTGCAAACCAGAAAGGCCTTACCTGTGAACTGTTTTAGTGTTCTTGGACTTGGCACTCAGTAGAGCTGCCTTGGGGAGAGCTTGAGGAGGAGTGTGGAGAACGTTGGGCATTGTCAGGGACCCCAGAATGAGCCACTGAGCTGGGCGAAGTGAGCCATTGTGAAAGAACTGCTCCAGCAAGCTCCGCCCTCAGGGTCCCAGAGCAAGGAATGGGCGGGACAAAGTAACCTAGTGACTGAGCAGCCTAAAGGCGGGGAGTGAGCTGCCTTACAGCCTTAATCCTTAGGGACAGAGTGAGGCGGTTTTGGAACACTGGAGCCTTGGGCTGTTGCCCTGGGTAGAGTGCCGTGACGTCACAGCTCATAGCAACCTCAAACTCCAGGGCTTGGCGCCACCCAGACCTCCATAAGAACTGTGCAGTGACCCCAACCAGTGACCTGCACCCACCGGGCCTCCAAATTCCCTGACAAGGAACTGCGGGAGCCACGCAACCCTGCATCCTCCCTCTTTTGTCCTCCCAGCCTCCACACTAGTCCGTTCATCTGGCCAGGGACTCTGGTAGCTGC
>CAUYPK010094409.1:0-15056 GCA_963574355.1 Loris lydekkerianus
TGAATGCAGAGTGATCTTACCCGTCTTTGGGTACTATGAATGTAATCCACCATGCAGCCTCTCCATATCCTGTCTTAGGTTGTCCCCGCTTTGGGAATCTTACCCGTCATTGGTGCTATGGAGGGCAGTGAAGAATAATACTTAGATTCTTGGTTAATGAGCCAGTGGTACTGGACCTCGACCTGATTTAACTGCCTCTAACCTTTTTTTTTTGGGATGCAGGGCCCAAAGGTGAAAGCTACTATATTTGGATCCTCTGGTTATGGTGTTTGTCTGCCAGGCACTAGCTTGAACCCAGTCCCACTCATGACAACACACTGCAGTGATTATTGGTCCACCTTAGTCTCCCATTTGTACTGGAGCATGCAGCACCTGCCCAAGGAACTCACAAGAGTGCCCAGTCTCCCTATTACTCATTCCCACCCCTTTTCCTGGACTGGCAGGTTAATGAGAAGGCAGCAACAACGGATATGACCCCTAGGTAGGGGCAGTGCTTTGGGTCTCAGGTTATAAAATGGCACCAGCCACATTGCTCAGGGTTTGTGAGCCAGTGGGTTGCTGCTATTTCCTTTCTCCAAATCAATACCTCTGCACAGTCTCTAAGTAGCACCCTATGTCAGTCCTGTGACTTCTGCAGAGGACAGACTCTCCCTCAGATTGAATAGCAATGATCATGGGGATAATCTGGTACACCAAGTTTCTCCCTTCTGTACCTTTCCCATGTGTCACTCATCTTCACTATGTATCTTAAAATTACAAAGCAAGTTACCTCTCTTCCATTTCCTTCACTTTGGGTGCTTCCTGTCACCTCTCTTTGGAGTCACAAAGCTCTGTCCAAGATGATTATTCTGAGATCGTCATGCACTCATCACCTTCAATTGTCTCCATGACAGCAGGGTATGCAGGCTGCTTCTAGTTGAGCATGTTGGCCCCCCCCCCATTAAATTTACATTGATATCAAGAAGTTGAATATCACACTTGTCTTTGAAAAAATAAAACAAAGAGTAAATAATATTTATTAAAGAGACAAAAATGTATTTGGATGCGTCTTAGAAGTATGGAACAGAAAAAAAAAAAAAAAGAAAAAAAAGAAAAAAAGAAGTATGGAACAGAGTACCAATGGAGCCTAGTGGGGACAGTGTAAACACTGGTAACCTGATCATCATCTCCCATTTTATTATTATTTTTTGTAGCTATTTTGTTATTTTCTTATACATTTTTGCTTATTTGTTTGATTTCTTTTTCTATCTTTCCTCACATAAATATAACTACCATGACAGCAAATGCCTTGTGTCTTGTTCAGTGTATGATATCTAATAGGTATGGAATAAGTATTTATTGAATTAATTTTTAAATTATTTGCTGAAAATTAATATTTCCAATTGAATGGAAATATATTTATTCATCCCCTTATTTGACAATATTACATGTATTAATAAACATTGTGGTCCACACCTTCCAACTTCCTTGAAATTTTGTAATATTTCCCGGAAGTGGATTGATATGTCAATGGACATGAATATTTTTCATCCGCAAATCATTTAATTTTTAAAGTGTCAGGTTTATCATTTGTAAAATGGGGGTAATATTTATACCAACATAATCAACAGGGCTCACTGAGACATCCAAATTAGCTAATAGATGGGAAGTGCCTTCTAGAATCTAAAGTAATACATTCATAAAACACTACTATTACACTATGATTTTATTGTTGGATTGTTTATGAGAAGACAGTTTTTTTTTTCAAGGTTTTTCTTTTATTTACTTATTTATTTTTAATTAAATCATAGCTGTGTACAATAATGCAATCATGAGGTAGTTCTGCACTTTTGCACTGCTGGTGGTAATGCAAACTAATATGGTCCTTTTGGAACGATGTTTGGAGAATACTTAGAGATCTAAAATAGATCTGCCATTCGATCCTATAATTCCTTTACTAGGTATATATCCAGAAGACCAAAAATTGCACTATAACAAAGATATTTCTACCAGAATGTTTATTGCAGCCCAATTCATAATTGCTAAGTCATAGAAAAAACCCAAGTGCCCATCGACTCATGAATGGATTAATAAATTGTGGTATTTGTACACCATAGAATATTATGCAGCCATAAAGAAAGATGGAGACTTTACCTCCTTCATGTTTACATGGATGGAGCTGGAACATATTCTTCTTAGCAAGGTATCCAAAGAATGGAAGAAAAAGTGCCCAATGTACTCAACCCTGATATGAAACTAATTTATAGCTTTCATAGGAGAAGACAGTTTTTTATAAGCAATAATGATTAGGTAAAATTCAACTATGTTATAGCAATATGAAAGAATCATCAAGGACATTATTATTTAATAAGTCTTAATATTGCTGCCTGATAGTGTTGTAGGTAGAGCATGAGTCCATGTTACAAAGTAGTGTATAGTCTTATTGAAGAAGCACTAGCGTAGCAGTACATGCTATAAGTGAATAAAATACCACCCGATAATGCAGCAGTATTCAACTGGTGCTGGTATGTGCACTAAGTTCTAGTGTTCATATGAGAGAATAAAAGGAAATTATATCATTAGACCCTTAGAAATGGGTGGGTATGACTATTATGCCACAGGGATAGAGAAATGTGGCTATTTAAATTTGTGGTCACAGTTTGAACTGAGACATAAAGTAATTATTTTGTATTCTGAAGTACTGAGAATTTGAAGGTGGGAACTAAAAAGAATAGGTGCAAGTGTAAGAATAAACAGGAGGAATTGACAAGTCTGGGCAATTTCAGAAGGGTTGAACAAGATGAATGAGTTTCTTATTCTTGTCTGAGAGAATTAGTATGTTCAGGGAAAAGTGGGGAGGTAACTGGGTAACTTAAGGACATTCATAGAAATGTTCAGTAGGCAATTTATATCAGGGAACTTGAGCTCAGATGTTAGGATAGGTCAACCCTACAGATCTAGAGAAGATAATTGAAGGCATGGGACAGAATTCGCCAGGGTAATTAGTTTAGAACAGCAATTCCAGGGTCAGAAACTGTGCCTTTAGTAAATGCTCACATTTGGAAAAATCTGGGGGAAAGCTAAAAACAACAGAGATTTTTTAGAAACCCAGTAATTGGAGAAGTAGAAGATAAAGCTGAATAATAAAATATCAAATGGAAACATTACTAGGGAAAGCACTCCAAGCTAGCCTTGAGGGACCAGTCAACGGTTTCAAATGCTATAGGAAAATTGACATTGAATACCAAAAATGTTGACTGGATTTTGCACTTGTAACACTAACTACCTTCAACCACACAGTTTTAGGGAATTGTGGGGTTAGGAAAAACTGATTTTATGAAATTAAGGAGTGAAAGAGTTGTAGTTAAATGAAGAAAAGTAATATAGTTAATTCCTATTCACTCACCCATTCATTCAGTAAATACCTGATTGGCCAGTAGATGCTATGCCTAGTACTAAATATTGGGAAAATATGGTGCCTATAGTTAGGGACACATTTTAGTCAAATATTCATACATATAAACTAATGTGATTTATAAAACCCTGGTAAGTGCTATGGGTGAAGCGTATTTGATTCCATGAGAATGTCAAGCATGAAGATTTTAACTAGGTTTGGAATGCTAATATGAGGAAGTAATAACAGACTTCACAGCAATGTGGAATATTAGGATCGGAGAGGAAACAGCAGTATCAAATGATTTTATTTAATTCTTAAATGAACATTGGACAAATATGTGTATTCAAAAGCAGAGGAAGAGGGGCTACTATAAATATGCGTGGAAGTATGAGAAGAGTTTGGGAGGGTGAAATTTGACTCTGTTTGGAAAGGGCCTGAAAAAAGTCTCTGTACTCTGATAGATTTCACAATTTCAGAGTCACAAACTCATTTAGATCAATTTACCAGAGGAAATTTGGCTCTTGGGCATCGCTAGCTAAACTCCTAAGAGAGTGATTTTTAAAAGCAAAAACATCAATATATTTGTTAACACTAAGCAATAAAACTGCCAAGTGGAACTGAAGTCTCCTATTGACAAACTTGCCTGTTGCCTGCCCAGTAGGGAAACTAAGTCAATATCAGAGCGTTACTTGATGAGAGGTCAATGCAGTGATTTTAAGAGTGTCCAAGTTAGAATTACTCATTGTGAAAATAAACCTCCAGTGAAGGTAGAAAAAATAAGCAAGAAAACACTCTTATGAAGGTATTTAAAAGCGCTATCAATAGATTGGTAATTCTTCCTTTTTTCAATTCGATAAATTGCAATTTGCCTTTATTTCTGATGCTGAGTAAAAATGAATATGAAATTGAGAAGATAGGCTCATTGAAAAACATTTCCCAAGGGCAATAATTGAGTATCACTTTAATAAATACCAGGGTATTTGTAACAAATTTTCATTCATATAGTGCTATTCAATTCAAAGTATTCACACATAAGTACACATTTATAGAGAGATGCATTATATATGTGTATGTGTATACACACAGACACACAGACACACAACACATTCCTTCTCACAGAATGGCATAGGAAAAAAGTCATTAATCTTTGATCTGATTACCTTTAGATTGCTTTTCTCCACAACTTCTAGAAACCCTTCAGTACCCTCAGGGTCTTGCTGTGACAGAATCAAATAAGCTTAAAATAATTATAAGAAATTCGAACATCCAATTTTTCTATTTTGATTGAAGATATTTCTCCATTTCCCCTTATTCTGACCCTTTACATTTAACCACAGGTGCACCAGAATTCAAGTTCACATAAACTTGTCTTTTTCCCCTTCTGTTTATTTTTTCAAACATGTGTCCAACAGGTAGCAGGTGATGCAGAATGCTAAGCTTCCTAAGTATACAATTATAAGGAGCAGGTTACATTTGAAGAGTCTGTTTTCTAAGCTAGACTTACTCCATTTTATATTTCCTAGCCAAACAAGTTTTTCTGAGTTTCTGTGGGCTTCAAGTCTATATTTATCCCTCTTTGATTCTAGCAAATATCGAAACATGCCTTTTCTTATTATTCCAGCAAATACAATATTTAAATTTTTTTAAACTGAGAAAATCTATCAAAACTTGACTTGATGATGTTACATAATATACTAAGTCTCAGTGGCATAACATAGGTCCATAGAGTATTTAATATTTTTTTCAGCCCTTACATATGTGTAGGCTGGGTTTAAAAGATAAATAATACAAATTATCTATGGGAAATGTGGGCAAAACTCAAAAGGAAGACTGATAGGAGCCATAGGTACCCTCAGAAGCTGCTTACCATTCATATGCTCATGAGTGAACAGGTGAAAGACGGGTACTAATTTAGCTCTGCAGATGACCTAATCCCTACAGGTCCTGTTTTAGTCTCTGATTTTTCACTATCAGGTTGCAGAAGGCATCTTTGGATCTCATTGAGAAAATTACCTTCACTCAGTTTCAAATTGCTTTGATCTAAGTTTTGGTGTACCATCTCTTTCCCTTTTGTAAAATACCAGTGTCATACAAGTGCTGTTTCATCTATCGATCATTGTTTGGACAAATCAAAAATACAAAGTAATGTTCTTCAAAATGTTCTCCACAGAGCCTAAAGAGCACATAAATGGAGCTCTGTCCAGATTGCTCTCTTCTTCCCAGCTTGAATATAGGTTTGTTTATAAGGACCTGCAGGTAAAAATCTTCTTTGAGAAACTTACAAGTTTACTGCAGCGACACAGGCAGGCATACACATGTAAATCCTGAAATACCCAGGAGTTAATAACACAGTCTATGACTGACAATGAAGGCAAAGTATGGAAGTCTAGCTCCCTTGACTCAAGTTGGAATAGACATTGAGGTTGAAATTTATGCTCCGGAGCTCTCCATAGGATCAAACTGAGACCTAGATTTGCCTGAATTATCACTCCTGCTTGGCTTCTTCCTTTTTTTCTCTCCTGTTTTTCTCTTCTTTTGTTGTTATCTCCAGAGATTATTTCCTTAATAAATGAATCCTTATCTTAGGTTTACTTTTGGGAACCACAACCTGAGACAAACCCTTTTATCAGAGTTACCTGTATTGCCTGTTATAATTGTTGATTTCTCTAATTCCAAAGAGTCAAATATGCATTTTAAATCAAATTTCTGAATAATGTTTATGCACAATAAAATGTAAGAATCAATGATTTGAATCATAATTATTAACAAGCTATGGTGATTCTAGACCTAGGTTTCTGTCTTAGTCCATTTTACACTGCTATAACAGAATACCTGAGACTGGGTAATTTTATAAGAAGCAGAAATTTATTTAGCAGAGATCTAGAGGCTAGAAGGTCCAAGATCAAGGTACTGGTATCTGGTACCTTCTTACTATATCCTCACATGGCAAATCATGACCTGATCACCTCTTTTTTTTCTTTTTTTAAGAATACAAGGTAACAATTTTATTCACAAATAAAAAAGGCATTACAAAACTATTTGTATAAGAAAACAATAATTTATAAATTTATAAATCCAGTATGCAAAATGGTAATGATTAAATCTAAATTAATTCAAGCTACCTTAAAGCAATGATGGATATTTTTCCTTTCCTGGGGATTCATTGAGAGTAAGACTCTACCTCTTGATGCTGTCATGTTGGGAACATCTGAATTTAGAAGAGGCCACAGTAAAACTATAGCAGTTTCTAATCCAGTCTTCTGTATTAGGCCCTCTATATGTTCAACCTAGATAACCTGCCTTCTTCACATCATCTTCCACCAATATCCAGAATGACAAACAGAAGGTAAATACAAAATGTGCCTTATATTTTCCTTTACAAAATAAATCCCAAACTTCAAATAGGCTTTAAAATAAAATATTCACTCATGACTTTATGAATTTGTATAAAGTTATGAGAAATGGTAATAAAAGGAAAATAAATTGAATTATTATTTGGAATGTATTTTCAGACTGAAGTCTAAATTTCTGAGCTTAAAATTCAAGTTGTTCTTTAATCTAACATCAGTCTAACTACACTGGTCTTCTATGTCAAGCTAACGAATTGTGTGTGAGTGAATTGATATTTTGGGAGAGAACTACTGGTGACAATAACATAAATTGTGTTTCTTATAAAATCTCTTCAACTATGATTTGCATAGAGAAAGACTACCCTCAAATTTCCTTAACAGAACTTTGGAATGTAGAATGACCTTGTTTCAAATTTGAGAGAACAGGATCATTCATAGGGACATAATATTTTTACCTGCTGTATTCAGGTGACAGCAGAGATGCATCTTAATTTTTGTCTAATTATGAACCTGTGCATCATTTTGTAGGATCACAAGGCACTTTCACAGTAGAGATCAATTTACTAGTTCTCCAGAAACAACCTATATTCTTTGAAGTAGCACTACTCTCTCATTCCATAAGGCTTGAAATTGCATGTATAATCAACACTTTTTATTGCACTAAGCCTATTATAAAGCTTTTATTTTTTGATCAAATTTAATTTTTTTTCAGCCTGTTGATGTACTGGATTACACTGATTGATTTTTAAATGTTCAACTAGACTTGCGTGCCCAGAATAAATTTCACCTAGTTAGGGTGGACAATTCTTTTCATACATTATTGGATTTCATTTGCTAATTTCTTATCAAATATTTTTGTAGACATGTGCATGAGCTATATTAGTAAGTAGTTTTCCTTACTTGTAACATTTTTACCTGGTTTTGGTATTAAGGTAATTCTGCCCTCATCGAATTATTTAAGAAATAGTTCTTCTGCTTCTGTTTTCTGGAAAATATTGTGGAGAATGGGTATAATTTTAACTTAAACATTTCGTGGAATTCACTAGTGAAACCATCTGGAGCATTGTTTTTGGAAAGTTATGAATATTGCTTATATTTTATAATACATTTAAGTATGTCCAGATTATTTGCATGTACTTTTGTGAGTATAGATTGTGTCTTTCTATAGATTTTGTGTCTCTTAGAGATTTAGTCTATTTCATCTAAGTTACCAAATTTGTGAACAGAATGGTATATACTATTCTTTCGTTAATGTCTGTGGGATAAGTAAAGATGATCCCTCTGTCATTTCAAATATTAGCAATCTGTGTCTATTCCCTTTCTCTTCTTGGGTAGCCTGAATAGAAGTTTATCATTTTCACTGATATTTTCAAAGAACCAATTTTGGTTTTGCTGATTTTCTTTTTTAGTTTCCTATTTTTCATTTCTTTGATTTCTGTCCTAATTTTCACTATGATTTTACCTGCTTACTTAGGGCTTAAATTGTTATTTTTTCCCTAGTTCCCTAATGTGAAAGCTCAGATTATTGATTTGATTTTAGAAGTTTCTTCTTTTCTAATATATACATTTAGTGCTATCAATTACCTCTAACCCCTGATTTTGCTGCATTCAACAAATTTTGTTAAGTTGTATTTTCATTTTGCTTACTTCAAAATATCAAGAATTTTCTCCTGATACTTTATCTTTGGTGTATGTGTTATTTATAAGCGTGTTTTATCTCCAGATATTTGGGGAATATATATGTGTGTATATATATATATATATATATATATATATATATATATATTTTATCAATTTCTAGTTTATTTCCTTATAAAATGAAATCAAACTTTGTATAATTTCTATTTCTCTTAATTTGTTGAGGTGTGATTTATAGTCCAGAAAGTGGTCAATTTTGATGATTGTTCCAGCAAGTTTGAGAAGAATGTGTATTCTGCTAGTATTGGGTAGTGTAATCTATAAATATTGATTAAAACAAATTGACTGATAGTCCTTTCACGTCAACTATAGTGTGTTCCAAATGTCACCATACAACATAGGGAAAATGGGAAATGACAGATAACTGTACATTTACTTACAAAACATTGATTACAAAATTTTATACAATATTTACAAAATATCCTCTAGGTGTTGACCACCTATTTGTAAAATTTTGTGATGAATATTTTGTAAGTAAAAGTATAGTTAGCTACCATTTCCCATTTTCTCTATGTCATATGGTGACCTTTGGGATATCCAAAAGTATATTCTTGTTGATTTCTGTCTGCTTGACCTGTCAACATTGAGGGAAGAGTATTGAAGCTTCCAACTATAGTAATGCATTTGTCTATTTCTCCCTGAGGTTCTATCAATTTTCTTCATGTATTTTGACTCTCTGTGTATCAGGTACATACACATTAAATATTATTATTTTGTTTAGAGAATTGACCCCCTTTTTTTCCTGATAATTTTTTTCAGTTCTGAAGTCTAATTTGTCTAAAAGTAACATAGGAACTTCAGCTGTCTTTTCCATAGGGTTAGCATGCTATATTTTTCTTCATCCTTTTACTTTTAACTTGTCTTGTCTTAACATTTAAGGTTGATTTCCAGGAGACATACAGAGTTACATCTTGTTTTCTTATCCAGACGGATAATATTTCTTTTAATAGATGTCATAGATCACTTACATTTAATATAATTATTGATATAGCTGAATTAATATCTATGTAATTCTGTTCTATTTGTTATATTTGTATCTTCTGGGTGTTTTTGCCTCTCTTTTGGGGGCTATGTCATATATTTTGAAGACTGGATATGTTGTATTGAATAATAAGAACTGTGGTAAATAAGCTAGGAAAGTGAGAATTTATGTTAATTTGGCTATATGTCAATTTTTGTTTAATATTAACTGCAGTTAGAGTTGCCAGACACTTCAAATTTCTCTAGTGTCCGATTTTTTGTCTTGGCTCTTGCTTGATTTTGGTATTCCCTAAGTATCCCCCGTAAAATTAACTCTGAATCTTGAAGGACTGTCATCTGTAATTCATCATTACTATATTGGTGGTAGTGTTAAGATGTGAAGGACCCAAGAGAAAAAGAAAACTATATACCAGTATCATTAATCAATATTGATGTAAAAATATTCAATAAGATTTTAGCAAGAAGAATATAGCAGCACATTAAAAAAGTTATACATCATGATCAAGTGGGTTTTATCCCTGGGATGCAAGGTTGGTTCAACATACATAAATACATAAATATAGTCCATCACACAAATAAAATCAAAAACAAGACCATACCATTCTCTCAATTGATATAGGAAAGGTTTTTGACAATATCCAACATCCTTTCTTGATAAGAACACTTAAGAAAATAGGCTTAGGTGTAACATTTCTTAAACTAATAGAGGCCATCTACAACAAATCCACAGCCAATAGCATATTGCATGGAGTTAAACTTATCTAAAACTAGACAAGAGACAAAGATACCCAACTGTCACCACTGCTCTTCAACATAATGCTGGAAGTCCTAGCCATTGCTATCAGGCAAGAGGAGATCAAGGATATTAACATGGGGACAGAGGAGGTCAAATTCTTGCTCTTTGCCAATGACATGATCTTATACCTGGAAATCCCCAGCAACTCAACTATAAAACTCTTAGAGAGATCAAGGAATATAGCAGTGTTGCAGGATACGAAATCTATGCCCACAAATCAGTAGCCTTCATATATGCCAATAACAGTCAAGATGAGAATCGAATCAAAGACTCTATACCTATTACAATAGCTCCAAAAAAGATGAAATATCTGAGAATTCATCTAACAAAGGATTTGGAAGATATCTATAAAGAGAACTATGAAACCCTGATAAAAGAAATAGCAGAAGATATTAACAAATGGAAGAACATATTGTGTTCATGTGTGGGAAGAATCAACATTGATAAAAAGCCATACTACTTAAATCAATGTACAGATTTAATGCAATCCCTATCAAAGCACCAAAATTATACTTTGAAGAACTTGAAAAAATAGTACTTCTGGAACCAGAAAAAAAATTAGCCTGTACAATTCTTAAAAATAAAAACAAATCTAGAGGCATCACATTATGAGACCCCAGGTTATACTACAAGTCTAAAGTGATCCAGCAGCATGGTACTGGCACAAAATAGAGACATAGATATATGTAATAGAAGAGAGAATCTAGAAATGAATCCAGCCATATACTGCCATTTGATATTTGATAAGCCTAAAAAATGCACTGGAGAAAAGAATCCCTATTTAATAAATGGTACTGGGAGAGCTGGTTAGCCACTTATAGAAGTCTGATACTGGACCCACACCTCTCACCATTGACAACAATTGATTCTTGCTGTATAAAATATTTAAATTTTAAGACACAAAACAACACAAATTTTAAGAAGAGAGTGTAATGAAAACGCTTGAAAATATTGAGCTGCGGAAAGATTTTTATGAGGAAGACCCTCTGGCAATTGCACCAACACTAAAAATAATAAAAGGGATTTTATCAAGGTACAAAAAAAAAAAAAAAAAAAAACTTCTGCACAGCTAAAGGGTACCACAACCAAAGGAAACATATAGCCTTTAGAATGGGAGAAGATTTTTGCACGTTATAAATATGACAAAGGCTTGACAACTAGACTGTACAGAGAACTCAGATTAATCACCAAGAAAAGAGCAAACAGGGCAGCTCCTGTGGCTCAAAGGAGTAGGGCACTGGCCCCATATGCCAGAGGTGGCAGGTTCAAATCCAGCCCTGACCAAAAACTGCAAAAAAAAAAAAAAAAAAAGAAAGAAAGAAAAGAGCAAACAGCCCTATTTATAAGTGGGCAAGAGACATGAACAGAAATTGCTCTGAAGATGACAGAGGAATGGCCAACAAACATATGAAAAAATGTCCATTGTCTTAATCATCAGAGAAATGCAAATCAAACTAACTCCAGTAAGATTAGCCAACATCACAAATTCCTGAATCTGCAGATGATGTCATGAATGTGGAGAGAAGGGGATACTTCTACACTGCTGGTAGGATTGAAACCTAATACAACCTTTATGGAAAGTAGTATGGAGAATTCTCAAAGAATTAAAAGCCAACCTTCCATTTGATGCCACAATTCTATTATTAGGTATCTATCCAGAAGAACAAAAATACTTTTACCATAAAGACTTTTGCACATAAAGACTTTTTCACAGACTTTTGAAATGTTTTTTTACAGCTCAATTCATAATTACCAAGTCTTGGAAGCATCCCAAATCCCACAAATGGACTAACAAACGATGGCATATGTATACCATGGAATACTATTCATCCATAAGAAAAGATGGAGACTTTACATCCTTTATGTTTACCTAGATGGAGGTGAAGCACATTCTTCTTAGTAAAGCATGTCAAAAATGGAAAAAAAACCTGCAATGTATTCAATACCAATATGAAACCAATTTATAAACAATTATACACCCACATGAATGATAGAACACAAGGGGAGGAGAAGAGGAGGAAGATGAGAGGGGGAGGGTGGTTGGAGGGAAGGGTAGGGCAGGACAGTTGGTGGGATCCCACCTAATGTGCACAATGTGAGGATATTCAGCATGTCTCCTGGGTGAATGGCTCTTCTACAACTTGAACTTTACCTTGGCAATGAGAACAATGTAACCTAAAAATTTGTACTTCATATTAATTTAAAATTTAACGAATGTGTGAAGGAGTGGTCCTATATTAATTTCCACTTACGTATCAGTCTTTTATTGGGCCTATGTCTTGGCCTGGGATCTTCACAAGTGTTTTTTCTTAGATAGTGTGGCAGTTAAGGGAAGTGTCCCCTCTGGTCTGAAAGTTCACTAAAAGATCAACTCAAAATTAGGCAGATCCCTAAGAGAAAGAGTTTTATGTACTGTATGCACAGGGAGAATCACAGAGTGATTACCCAGTGGGATCCAGGAATTTATATACCCTCCTTTTAGAGGGTAGGGAGAAATATAGGTAATTCTGTTTAAGGGAAGTTGTTAGTAGGGAGCATGAATAGGGAAAACAGATCAACTTTTAAATTCCCCCTAGAGAGATAGGTATTATGTTTTAAGACTTGTGCCAAGTCTGGTTGTATTCTTGATCATCTTTCCTGAAATATAAAATAACAGAGAGGGAGAGGGAGGTCAATAATTCTGTTGATGGGTCATTCTGGTTATGCAGACAGGGAAAGGCCCTTCTAAGGGCTTCTTAATTTCTAACGGCCTTTAACTGAAAATACTCCCTATACCAAGGATTCATATTTCGGAGTGAATTTTCCTGAGCTCCCTCAATAGCTTCTTTTTATTCTCTCCTTATCCTTAGGTGAAACATGAAGACTAGAGGAGGCTAGAGTGAGAAGAATGCCATTTTCCCAGGGATCTGTGACAAGGTTCTGGCACATTATTTTCACCAGGAGAGTAGGCCTTTGTTATAAACAATGCCCTCAGAATATTTCACAATGTTACTTTTCCCATCCACTTGCCAGAGCCATGAGATTTTTCTTGGTTCTTTGACAGTGAGAGTTCCTAGCAGTAAACCCCAAGAAAGTATAGAGGCATTTCTAAGGCCAGGGGCCCCAGGAGTTTCTAACATTCATGTTAGTCCACACTCAGCCTCCAGCAATTTGTCAAAATTACCATTTAGATGTTCCTACCAATTTTTGTATTGCTCTAGCGATTATGCTCCATTTAAAGAGATCACAGCTGTGACTCGTTGAATTTGCTTGTCTTTCCAGATTTCAGAATGACACTTTGCCCTGTAACCTCAATTCTCTGATTGGTCCAGGAAAAGTCATTGATTTGCAGTTTGTTCAGCTTTTTTCTTGAGAGAATACTAATGATCCCTTCCAGGTTCTTTACTTGTTGGAGCTAACACCCCAAGTGAGCCTTTTCTCTTTCCATTTGAGTTTATTGTTCCAGTTATTTGACTTCAGCCTCCATTATTTGTGGTGTGTCAGGACCAAATGCATTTTAAATTCTTTCCTTACTCTTTCTTCTTACCATGAACACGCATACCATATAAGGCAAGATTCATCTTAGCTACCCATAACAGAGAAACCTAAACAAACAGAGATTTGCAAGATGATAGAAGCCAGTTTTTCTCTCATGTTGAAGTAGGCATCCCAGGCTGGTACTTTAGAGACATAGAGATTCAGTTTATTTCTTTATTCCATAATAGCCCTACCATGTAACTTTCAGTTCAGGAGGGCTGCTAAATCTCTAGCCCTTACCATTTCCATGAAGAAGAAGAAAGAAAGAAGGTTAAGGGACAACAAAGGCATGCCTCTGCTCCTTTTAAAGAAACTTTTAAAATAATTTTATCCTATAACTTCTACATATTTCTTAGTCTTACACCTAACTATCAGAGAACCTGGGAAATGAAGTCATTTTTGCTGTGTGCGTTTGAACCCCAGTTAAGATAATATTAGGTCATTTCAAAAGTTTTGTTCATTTTTATGAGTCTACTTTAAACTGTAATATCTCAGTGAATATTTATTCAATTTAATCGAAATAAGCGCCATTTGAATCAGTGCACTTTTGCCAACGTAACACAAGTCGATTAATTCTGTCGGCATAAAAATTGGGTGCTCGGCATTCGATGAAGTCAATGAAGGCCGTTTTTGCTAGGTCCTTATTGGCAAAGTTTCTACCAGTGAGAAAGTTATTGAAGTACTTGAAAAGATGGTAGTCGGTTGGCGAGAGGTCTGGGGAGTATGGTGGGTGGGGCAGAACTTCGACGCTCAATTCATTTAATTTTCAGATGGTGATTTGTGAGACGTGCGGCCAGGCGTTGTCATGGAGCAGGATCGAACCTCTTCTGTTCACCAGTGCTGGCTGCTGCTGGCGCAATTTTGGGTACATTTCATCAATTTCCTCATAATAGGACTCTGCTGTGATGGTTTGGCCTGGTTGCAGAAAGTTATAGTGAATCACACCAGCTGCTGACCACTATACAGTAACCATGATCTTTTTTTGGTGGGGTTTCGCCTTTGGGAAGTGCCTGGGTGGCTCATCGGTGTCCAACCACTGTCCTGAATGTTTCCTATTATTGTAGAGAATCCACTCTTCATCACACGTGACGATCTGATCCAAAAAAGGATCGTTTTGGTTGCGCAAAAGCAATGAAGAACAAACCTCGAAACATGACGATTTCTGCCAATCGTTTAAATCGTGGGGCACCCACTTTTTGAGCTTTTTGACCTTTCCAATACATTTTAAACCATCAAAAACCACATGGGAGCTGACACCCAGTTCTTCCACCATCCCACGCACCGTTTGTGATGGGTCAGTCTCCACCAGGGTCCTCAAATCCTCATCCTGGATTACTCT
>CAUYPK010094411.1:0-25128 GCA_963574355.1 Loris lydekkerianus
CTGAAAAAAAAAAAAAAAAAAAAAAAAAATTGCTAAATGCAATTAAGACCAAGCTGACTGCACATTGGTGAGTGTTCCCTTGGAACAGAGGCGGTGTTACACATTTAGGAAAATTGGGTGAGTGGGGCTTTCCTTGGCCTGCTATTGCCCTAGTAGGTGACTTCAGAGTTTGCAGCTGATATTTGACTGCATTAAAAAAAATCTTTATCAACTTTCCTGGGCAGAATGGAGGGAACCAAGAGAAAAAGGCAGACTGGCTCACTGGCAGTCAGGGACTGTGAAGGTGGCAGTGGTGGAATTTTGTGGGATATGGTGGAGAAGAGGTATTGGGTAGGGACAGGGTACTGTCACTTACAATGACAGTAAGGGAGAACATGGAGGGCTGGAGGGAAGTCTGTTCCAGTATCTTTATAAAGAAAAGAAGAAGTCCTCGAGCTCTGAGAGATGGAAGAAGTTGGACAAAGAATCCATTGTAATTCTTGGGGGACAAAAAGATAAAGTGGTAATGAACTGAAATGAGGTTACAGAGGAGAGAAAAATGCAGTGCCAAATCAAATCCACCCACTCCAACGTTGTATAAACTCTATTCAAGAATGAGAAATTTCTGTCAATGCATTTTACCAAACTAAAAGTCAGAAATAATGGGTCCTGGTTCTGACTTTAGCACTACATAGTCATCTGCCCTTGAAGTTACTGAACATTTTCAGTGTCAGTTTTCTTGTTGGCCTTCGCGATGCCTTAGATTTCTCTAGTGCTATAAACTAAGGATGACCACGTGCTTTTCTCCTGTCAGTCGCTGCTTCCTCCCTAGACTGTGAACTTCCTGAGGTCAAGGAAGGTGTCTTGTTCTTTATCTGGCACCACCCAAGCCTAACCGTTAATGAGGCATTGGATAAGTGTTTTATAATTGATGTATAATTTTTTATCCTAAAATTCTAAATGATCTCCCTCTTTTTTTTCATAAGAAACAACAAATAATATTAAGCAATAACTATATTTTCATAGTGTTGTATTATTGATAAAACACTTTTATGCAAGTGCTTTATTTGATATTGTAAAATGGCTGTGAATTGGGGACGGCGTGGAAACTCTGATGGAGAAAGCAGAATCAGTGAGAGGCTGATCTGAACCTCTCAGGATGCTAACTACCCTTTTATTCTATAATATCCTTCAAGGATGTTTAAAAAGTGATCATTCTTGGAAGATAATGTCTCCCTCTGGATGACAGGAAAGATTTGCTTACTGTCCAGTGTATTAAAAATAATCTCTCCCTTCTGGACAAAGGGCAGGTCTGCTGTAATCTGTGATAAAAGGTCTGAGTTCCCTAAGTTCTAGATTCCTCACTACTACACAACCGACACATGTGCAGGGTTCACATGGGCTCCTTTGTGTCACTTCTGTGGGACTTGGGGAGAAAAAGTGGCTCACGTGGTTTTATGCTTCCTACCGTGCAATGGATGATAAAGTCCCCTGTCTCTGTCCCAAAAGTCTCATGTCTTCGGCCAGCATGAAACATGGGCTAACTCATGAATTTGTAAGTAAGGTAAAAATCTCAGCCCCTTCGTGATTCTTGATGGTATTGCTTTCTGAGCCAGCAAAAGAAACCTGTGTTTCTTTCTCTCCTTCCTTCCTTTTTTCCCTCTCCCTTCCTTCCTTCCTTCTCTCCCACCCTTCTTCCTCTTCCCCTTCCCTTCCCCTTTCCTTGCCTTTTCTTTCTTGAGAGAGTCTCACTCTGTTGCTTTGGGTAGAGTGCCGTGGTATCATAGCTCAAAGCAACCTCAGACTCTTGGGCTCAAGTGATCCTCCTGTCTCAGCTTCCTGAGTAGTTGGGACTACAGGCATCTGTCACAATGCCCAGCTAATGTTTTCCATTTTTTTTTTTTTTTTTTAAGTAGAGATGGGGGTCTCATTCTTGCTCAGGCTGGTCTTGAGCTCCTGAACTGAAGCAATCCACCCACTTCGGCCTCCCAGAGTTTTGGAATTACAGATGTGAACCACCGTGTCCAGCTGAAACCTGTGTTTCTTTGCTTAGTTTATTTCTGTCTACTCAAGTAGCCACCCTAAGTAAAATTGCAACATAAATGAGTGACCTTTTATACTGAGGTCAGGCTTTTAGTACTGTCCATGGTGGCCTCTCTTGAGCTCACATTCCTCTGACATTTGGAAAGGTTCTTTGGTGGCAGTATAGGGCATAGATTCCCTGGGGGCAGGAGGGGAAGCCAGGGGGACTAGCGAGAGAGCTATTTCTGACTTTCTGGTGAGAAGTGGCCATAGTTTGATGAAAAGAGATGGAAGAAAAGATGCAGAGAAGGGGCAATTCAGAGGCAAGAGATTGGACTAACTGGTCTTGGGGAGTGGATGTGTGGATATGGGAGAGAAAAGAGCCAGCAATGGGGTCTGGCTCGGATGGCTGGTGGCGCTGAAAGAGTTAGATCCTCAAAGTGACTGTGGTCTTCCTAGAGGAAAATAATTGGGCTTTAAGCATTTTGAATTTGAGATGCCCTTGAGATACTCAGAAGAAAATGTAAGTGAGTGCTGCTAATTTTGGGTTTGGAGTTTAGGACAGAATTATGGCTTAAGATACAGGTTTGGGAGTCATCAGCATACTGGGTATTTGTTGAAACCTTCTGAATGGATGAGATCTCCTAGGAAGAGAGCCCTGGGGGAAAATAACAGTATAAAAGAGCTTGAGTTTGTTTTAAATGTCAACGGAAAGTCACCTTTCTCGCCAAGTTTTTGCCCAGCTTGCAGCAACTTGGCCTCAAACACCACAGAGTCCACTTTCCCAGTAAAAACGTGTTGCCTAGAGAAACCGATGGTAGCAGGGGGGAAATCCAAGAGGAGAGTGAGGGTGTGCCCAGAGGTCTGTGCACTGATTGCTCCCTGTTATCTCCAGAATGTCACGTTTCAGCATGGACAGCAACAGAGGGACGGGAGGAAAACATTCCCCCTGTGGTCTTTGCTCTCCATGAAGATCTACAGACATTTGGAAATTTAAAAACTGGAGCATTTACAGTGTGCCAGGCATGATGTGCTAAATACATGATGTGAAAGATTTCTTTCAATCTGCACAGTGATTCCAGAGTAAAGTGCCACTGCCATTCTTATTTTATAAATAAATGGCTTGACTGAGGCCACACAGCTCCTAAGAAGAGAAGATGGATCTTGAACACCCCACTTTCAGAGCTGAATTTTTAACCATACAGTAGCGTGTCTCAGTCAGACTAATTGGAAAATTAGACTCATTCTGATTAACAGCATGTTGGCTCAAAAATTGTCTTGATTCAAGTTATGTATTTCTGGAATTCCTAAGGAGGACCTGTTTTTTTAAGTTTAGAATTGTATCATTAAAAGTATGCTTCAGCATGCATGGCATTCTTTGAACATATCTTGGATTTCCCGTAAATGTTTTTCTATGATTCTCCAATTTATTTGATGAAAAGCTTTGTTAAGTAAAAAGATAAGGAACGAGCATTCAAGAGAATTTGAAAAATTCATGTTATGTGTATAAACTCAAATATTTACTCCTTTGAATAAAAGAAAAAAACCCAGCTCCTAAACAAATGTGAGTAAAGTGTGTCTTTTTCTGGAATTTAAATTCAGGATGAAATATTCTATTAAATTTATCTTCCAAAAATCTCCCATGGGCTCTTTGCTGTGTAATAAGTGGTTTTTTTTGAGGTGGGGTGGAGCAGCTGAGGTAGCCACTGGCTGCAGAACTCAGTTGCTGCCTCTGTAGGACATCAATATAAGACTAATTAGATGGTAAATGCTTGGTGAATATTGAACACTGCAACCTTTTAATTTTCTGATTAATGAAAAGGCCTCATGAAAACATTAATTATATTGGGAGAATTCAGACAATCCCTTTCCAAGTAAATCCTTTTTATTAATTTTGTTTATAACAAATGGCTAAACAAGACCGAAAAATAGATTTTTTCCCCTAATCATGCGATGTTACTGGCAGGCAGCAGGCATTGTCTGGTGATATGAATAGTAGGCTTCTGTCCTGGAGGGTTACGATGTTTTAATAAGATGACAGCATTGAAGGAGTAGCGTACTGCAGCTGCGCTGTGCTTTCTTTCCACTCTCTTTTGAACTGGCTGTTGGAAAAGGTGGGAACATATTGAATCTCTTTTTAAAAAATGAGAGGTTTTCTGCAAGTTCCTTAGTGATTTCTTTTTAGAATACATGTATGTATACATATTATATGCTCTTTGTCTACGTAATTCACGTTCTTGGTCTCTATTAGAATTGTTGCTTTGAGAAGGGAATAGTAATTGATGGTAATTTGTCTTCATTATCAGTAAGTTAGTATCAGTAGTGGTTGTGATCCAAAATTATAAATAGCAATAAAAAATTTCTTAGCTAGAGCTAAGAGAAAAGCCCCTTGCGAAAGATAAGATTCAAAGTCATAACAAACAGCAAGGTAATTCCATTTGAGAGACACTTTGTCAAAGATGATAGAGCAGTTTTATTTTAAATGATTGAGGATGTGGCAAAGTGAAATATCATATAAAGGGAGCTTATTATAGACACTTCAGAAAAAAGAAAAATGAAGAAATGGTAATATTATCAGAACACAAGTAGGCACTTCAAACATTTTTCTTTATTATTTTTCACATGACTTTTAAAAATAATCTTATAGTTTCAAATCAGGAAAAGACCTTGGCATACATTGATCCAAATATTTCACTTTATAAATGGGGTTCCAAAGCCCAGAAAAGTAGCCAGACTGACTGCAGGGCATGGAGATAATGGCAGAGCCAAGCCTGGACCCCCGTTTGCCAGCTTGCCAGCTTGTTAATGGGGTGTTTCTACCACATGTAATCTTTGTCAGCTTTTCACAGATTCCAAGTTCTGGGGGGACGTTTGGGAAGGCACCCAATTTATCTTGCTTTCTTGTACTGACTTACAGGTTACATAAGCATTGATTCAATTAAGGACAAAAATTCCCCAGAGAAAGGAATGCTAAAATTTCATTCAATAATTTATTCTAAAGTTTAAAACCCTGTTTGTCAATACTTTGGATAACTAGTAAATATAGCAGAGAATGTCCTTATTCTCCTGGAGTCTAATTAAGAACACACATCTGCAAATTAGGGTGCTGGTGCTATATTAGAAAATATTATCTTAAAATATTGGAAGACAGCATTGGATCAGTGGACAGTCATAGAAGGAAAGATTTTGATCCAAAATGAGGAAGAATTTTATAATATGTAGAGCTGTCCAAAGATTAAGAGTTTTCACAAGTGGTAAATTTATAATACTTGGAGAGTTCATAAAATTGCAATTGGACAGCTCTTAGGAGAACATTATTTTGAGGGCATTCAAACAGTAGATGGACACTTTATTAAATTACCTGTTTTCGAACTTCATTATGGGTAATTTAAATTTTTTACCCAGTGAATTTTATGTAGCCTTTATTTAATTTGATACCCTGAACGTTTTATCTACGTGACCACTCCCTTTCCAACTCAACTCCCTGCCCCCAGTGATCTTAGGAAGCCCTATTTGTGGTTCTCTTCTTATCTTGGTGATTAATTCCTTCAGAGCCTCCTGGCTGTGCTTCTTCCTTGACTGTTTCTTGAAATTATTGGTGTTTCCAGCACTTTGTCCTTGGTGTGCTCTCTTATCAATGTATTTATATTTCCTTGTTGAGCTCATCCATTCTCATCACTTGACTACTGACCACGTGTCCATGATTTCCCAATCTGAGGTTCCAAATCTGATTATCCTGTGTATTCCAGGTCTCTCCATCTGGATGTCTCAGAGGAATCTCAGACTAAACACATCTCAGATCAGATCCATCCCCTACTCCCTCAAAACCTGCCTCCCTCTGTTTTTCTTTGCCTGTGAATAATATTTAAATCTGTCCCAGGACTAAGAGTTGGTAAAGAAAGTGGGGACTTTCCAACACTGGAGGTGGTTGGCCACGTCATCCACTGGATTTTGTAGATTAGAAACACAGACACAGGCTTAAAAGACACTGATTGGAACACAGTCCAGGGCATGGGTCAATATTTAATAGACCATGGAGGGGTGATATTACGAGATACTGAGGCTACTTTCTTTTGTGCTGCTTCCCAGGAAGATAAAACTATTTGATGGGAAAATTGCAGAATGACCTTTTTCTACATACTTTGAGTTTAGACTTTCTGAAAGGGACATTGATGAGGAGACCCTTCAAGGTCTTTTACATTTTTTGGAAACCGTCCTTATTCCGTGAATGTAGCAAGGATGTGAACCTGACATTTATTGAGTGCTCTACATTGGGCCATGCCTTGAGTTTGGAACCTGTAAACATGCTAGCCCTTTTATTCCTCACAATGGCTCCAGGCATCAGTGTCAATATCCTCATTTGATGGCCACTGAGCTTATGGGCGACTGAGCTAGAATTTGAACACAGGTTGTTTGAATTTAAAGGCAAAGTTTTGCTGCAGTCTTCGTTTGTTTTCTTCTTGGTATTTTTAATTTATCAAGATCATTGGCATTTTATTTTTATACTATATGAAAATGCTTTGCATGTTCATCTAGCTTTGAGTGTGCAATTAGTATGTATTAGGCACCTATACTGTATTTACACTGAGCGTGACACCCATTAAAAAGAGGCAGTTGGGTGGAGGGAGGGTTAACTGATGGGACCACACCTATGGTGCATCTTACAAGGGTACATGTGAAATTTACTAGGTGTAGAATATAAATGTCTTAATAAAATAACTAAGAAAATGCCATGAAGGCTATGTTAACCAGTTTGATGAAAATATTTCACCAGCACATTATACCCATGATTGCATTAATGTACACAGGTATGATTTAATAAAAAAAAAAAAAAAAGAAAAAAGAGGCAGGAGTCAGCCCCTTCTGTGAAAGGGCTTTTGACGCAGTTGGCTGCAGTATTGCAGAGCTTTTTGTTTGGTCCGTCATGAATGTTGTTGAAAACATTTTAAACTGTCCGGGATTAATCTTAATGCCTGTTGCACTTCGTCTCCCCCGCTGAATTGTTGCCGTTACATGATCTTAGAAAGTCTTTTTGGTGTATTGATGACTATATCATTTGGTAACACCAAGAGAGACTTGTATCCAGATGGAGCTATTGGGGCCCTTGTTTGCACACATACATAATTTTGATTTTATCTATTAAGACTCCTACCTTTTGTAACAAAATCACTTACTTATTTGCCTTATTTATTAGAGTATATGATCCTTGGGGGCAGGGACTGTTCTTTGCCTATTTTCTGGCACATTATTGTCCTTAGTAAATGCTTGTTGGAGTATGAAGGGAGAAAGAAAAGCAGAAAGGAAGGGTGTGGGGACAGGGAGGGAAGGACGGAGCATCTTTGTCTTGAATCTCCTATGCCTCCACTTTTGTCAAATATTATTGCCTGAGATGTTTTCTTTCTCTGAAGAATGGTTTTTGCTCCATGGTCCATACTGTTTTCTTTGACGGGGCTTTTGTGATAATAAAAGCCTGGTTTCTAGTTACATTAAAAATATATTTGTGAGAGGCAATACAGTTACACCCTGACCATCTTCCTAATCCTCCACGAATTTTTAAAATAGACCTGCAGGCCTGTGGCCAATTTCTTAGTATTATAATAGATTTATAAATTTGTTTTTGCTTGGTCTCAATATTACCAGCATGCAGTGCATCCAAAGGGAATAGCAGAGGTTCTTTCAGGTACCCTGTGAAATTTTTGCCTGCTGGGGGCAGGGTCTGCCTTTCCTAGACAATTTAGTACTATCTTAGTCTCACTGGGCTGCTGTAACAAAATGCCAAAAATGGATGGCTCATACATGTAAACAGCAGATATTTATTTTCATGGTTCTGCAGGCTAAAAGGTCCAAAAAGTCCAGGATCAAGACGCCAGAAGCTTTGGTGTCCAGCGAGGGTCTTGTTTCTCCCGACAGTCCCTTCTCACTGTGTCCTCACATCGTGGGAAGGCAAGGAAGCGCCTGGGGCCTCTTTTGTATGGACCTAGTACCCTTGTGAGGGCTCTGCCCTCGTGATCTACTCACCTGCCAAATGCTCCACCTCCAACATCGTCATCTTGGGGGCCAAGACGCCAACATAAAAATTTTAAGGGACATGTTCAGACCATAGCAATTACCAAAGGGAATGGGGTGTCGGGAAAAGTTTTCTTGTTGCTACAACTTTGTTCCCAGTTGTCATTTTCTCTCAAAGGTTCTGTCAAAGTACAGAACCTGTATTTTGGAATCTGAGATTGTTTTGTAATGCAAGATTTTAGCCCAGTAGAGCTAAAAAATGGTGCACGGATGATTTGCTTACTTTTTCTTTTCTCTTCAAATTTAGCATGAGTTAGTTATCTATTAGTAGAAGAATGATTATTGATAACAAACGATAATAATAACAGTGATTATACTAAAATAAAACAGTGGTCCTATGATGTTTAATTAGGGAGCCTATGTGACCCCTTAAATATGGTGGGTCATAACAAAGTGAGTAATATAATGATGCTAGATTATAAGCTGTTATGCTAAAATACGGATCAATCAAGAAATGCTACAGCAGAGTAAAAATAAATAAAACTAAGAATGTAATTTTATTTTAATTTATTTTAATTTTTAAAAATTTCGGGGTATTATGGGGGTGTAAATGTTTTGGTTACATGAATTGCTTTTGTACAGTTTGAGTTAAATTATAAGTGTGCCCCTCACCTGCAGAGTGTGCACTGCACCTGTTAGCCCTTCCCATCTTTCCCCTCCCACCTGCTCACTTTCCATTGAGTTTTACTATCCAATGTGTTCATGGGTATTGATTGATTAGTTCCAGTTAATAGTGAGTATGTGTGGTGTTCGTTTTTTCCATTCTTGTGATACTTGACTTATGCAGGCAGGGTCCTCTAAGACCTATGGAACTGGTGGCTATTGACTGAAGAAAAATAAAGTTAAAAAGTGGTGAGAAATAAAAGACAGAACTTGTAGAATAGAGTTCTCAAAGGTGGGAACACAGGGGACCACTTGTGGGGCTTCAGAGAGTGGCCCTGAGTGTTTGTTCCATCCAGCTTTTCTCGAAGGCTATTTTCTCATTTAGCCAAGAGGGCAAGCTGAGGAAGGGAATAAAAATGTCAGTAGTTTCTCTGAGTAAGCATGTTCTTGTTCTATCTATAATCAGTAAGGGTCTGGGCAGCCTTGAGAAATGCAGAACCTGAGCCTTGTGTGGGGGCAGCCTCCCATCTGTGGTCACACTCAGATTCCTTGGGGGAGGTTTGACCCCCTCTAGTTTCTGTGTGGAGCAGATGCGGTGGTGTCAGGTTCCTCTGAAGAATTGGTGGACAGGAGGAATTGTTCCCTTCTCTCCACCCGGTCACTTTTTCCTCCATGATTAGGGTCCAAGCCCTCCTGCCTCCTTCCCTTCAGGATTCGGGCTGTTCCCTTGATCTCTGCCTTGGCCATTATACAAATCCCAACAACAGGTATTTACTTTCACGGTTGACTGGGCAAGGGGCGGCCTGGTTAATGCTCCTTCCCAGCCTTGCTTGTACTTCAGTTACTGCCATAGTTTCTTGGAGTGTTTACGGACCCAGCAGGGGTGTTTGCAAGCTGTATCCCTTACAGGCCAGGCTTCCAGTAAAAGCAGGAGATGCTCAGACAAGTAATTTAACTGCTAGTTTAAAAGTAAGCTAGCTAAACTGCTGTTATTCTGCCTTGCTCAGCTTATATCTCTGTTTTTCCCCTTTTCTGGAGGTGTTTTCTCTTGCCAAGAATGGGTTCTTGGGTCCTCATTCTCCCTGCAGCCTAGAATGGTCTCCAGTTCCATTCAGGTTGTTACAGATGGTATTAGTGGCTACAAAATGCACAGCCAAGGTGGTCTGCTAGCTGGCAGAACTCATACTGTAGTTGGGGTAGGTAGGGTTGTGTGGTCCATCTTTGGTGAATCCTATCGAAAAGTAACGGACACATATGTAACTCCCGTAGAGTTAACAAGCGGACATGGAAATGGAAGGACATTAAGCAGAGAGATCTATCTCGTGATCCCAGCTGGCTTGATGTACAAGTTGGATATGTTTCAAAACTAGTATTTCTTTTATGCCTTGGCAACATTTCAGAAGAACCTGCATCTGGAAGCTAGCCATACTGGTGGGAGATTTCTTTCCTCAAAGATTGTCTAAAGTACTCATCCAATGCTGGTGACTCAGTATCAGATTCACTTGACTTAATACTTTCACTTACTGCGGTGATAACACTGGACTCTGACATGGTTTCTTTTGTTTCCACCTTTTGAAAAGGGACATCAATTGTTTTAGGCTTCAAGAGTACTAGTAAGTCTTTCCCTAGGGAAGCCTTTCCCAGTGTTCTCTTTTGGCATCCACAAATCACTGGAACAAGAAGATAAACAAGAAGGCAGTGATGGGGCTTGTAGAGACCGTGAAAGACATATAATATATATGAATCGTCTCAGGCGCCTCGCTTATTTCTCAGCTAGGTGCTTATGTTGTAAGCTCATTTTTATTATACACCTCGGGCTCCTTTCTATTACACAGGTACCATCAGTTATGAATAGACTATATTAACAAAAGCATTTATTCAAAAAGGCCTGTTATTTATTTTAAAATGCCTGTTTCTCATGCTACTTTTCTGGGTCTAACGTATTTTCACTCTAGGTGGCGTCACTCGTTATAACACACACTTACACAATTTTTACTAACTGCATTTTAGGGGACAGTATGCCCTGCAAAGCTCGGTAGTACAGGCACTTGCCACATTACAAATTGTTGTGTGCTGAAGAGATATAGCCAATAGCCTTGCCAGGGAGCAGTCATGACACCAGTCTCTAAAAAGCCTGAGAAGTCAGAATCCAGATCATTTTGTTCATATCTGGAGACAGAAACATGGACAGCAAGACGAGACTTCCTCGCTGGCAAAAGGTTAAATGTTAAATTCTGGGTCCCTAAATTAGGTCCCCTAACCTGGAGAGTTTACAGGATGATGAGGGCTAAGAGCAGAACCATCAGTTAAGAGGCTCTTGGAGTATTTCTTGCCTTGGTGGTAAAAAACTGAACTAATGTGATGACAGTGGAAAAGGAAAGGAAGAGAAAAGAAAGGATCTAATAGAATTTGTAACGCATTACTTATGAGGGGCTGAGGAAGCTTAAAGGTATTTCTATGGTATCTCTAGCTCTAAGACTGAAAAAATTACAGAGATGTTCCCCTTGAATGTCAGGGTTTTGTGCTATTTTGAAGGAAATATGATGATTTTTGATTCTGGACGTGTTAATAACTTTGAGATAATATTGCAACACCTAGATATTCAGTGGGAAACCAGAATATTGTTGCTAGATTAAAGAAAGATTAGGGCTGAAGATAAACGCTTTGAAGTTATCTGCACACAGAGATCATTTGGGAATATATGTGATCTCTCAAGGATGAGTACAGGAATTCAAGGGTTGGAGTTTGAAAAACCCTGCGCTTTGTGCACAGGAGGAAGGGGGACAAAGTAGGCTCGGAAGGAGTGAGTGGTCAGAGAGGCAGGGCTGGCTTAGCGTGCTGCACTCAGGCTGAAGGACAGTCAGTGTGGGCAGTGCAGCTCAATGCAGCAGAGAGGGTGGGAGGAGAGGGGACCGAGTCTGAGGTGGCAAGTTAACCAGAATGGAACTGAGCAGGCTTGCTTCCTGAGGGTGGATGTGGAGGTCCAGCCCTTCTCTGTATGGATATTTCATATGACACAACAGTTCAGTATAACCCAGGGAATTGGGGGAACAGTATTAGATGCTTCAAGGACCTGCATTCCAATTTCAGCTCTGCCTCTAACTACTTTTGTAGCCTTGGGCAAATCATTTAATTTTTCTGGGCCTCATCTGTAAATTGGACTGTTGGAGAAGGGGAAGGGATGGGACTAACTCCTGCTACCATGCTTGCACTGCTAAATCACCAGCTGCTGTTTATGGGACCCTTGGTGCCAGACCTGGTTCTAACTACTTTGTACCTTTTCTTTCACCTGTGGGGTCTTTGATATCCTTTCTATCTAAAATTTTGTGATTATTCTGGAACGTATGAGAAGCACTAATCATTGAAACTACTCTGAAATAACCAAGATGATGTATGCAAAATCTTCTACTTTGATTAATTGCTGGGTGGATTTTAAAAAATTATAATAATTATCTTAAATAACATAAAAAATATAAAAATCATCACATGTATGTTAATGCCTAAGGCCTGAACCTTGGCTAGATTTAACACTTGGGAACACCTATAGGAAGGAGCACTTGTAATTTTAGGCTTAGTTCTTTTAAAGATAGATTATGTTTATTAAGAATTTCAATGAAAGAATTTTTTTAAAGAGAAGTCAATGTTTTATTATGTCTTTAAGTTCCACCACAATGATGTCCTGAGTATAATAAGTACCTTCAATGCTTGAACAAAATAGATGTTCTCAGATTCAAGAGAGGAGAGTTGTTGAGAAACTAAGTGAAACTTTGCCCTTCAAAAACCTCAAGTTTACCAAATTGCAGATCAATGGACGCAGCTCTTAGTGAAACTTCTCAGGGAGAGCCCTGTACAGAAGGATCCATGACATAAGCCCAGATGTTCTTTGAATCGTACTTGTGAAAACAAATCAAATACTAGATTTCTTATTTCAGTTTCTTTGATTGCCTGAAATAAAACTATTCATAGCATTTTCATTTTCTCTGTTTTCCAAAAATAAATTATAGCTCAGCTATGATTATAGAAGTATCTGTTGAAGTGAACATCCTTTTAATAAATCCCCAAGAAAAAGTTAAGATGCAACTTTTTTTCTTAGTTCTTCTCACCTTCCAATCTTCATGTTTTTAACGAATCCATCAGAAGAAATACAGCATGTTAATACAAATGGGTATTGCTGATGGCCATCTGTGACTTTGTCCAGCTTTTTCAAATTCCTTTGCAGATGAGCCAACAAGGGATTTACATTACTTTGAAGACAAACCAGAGTATTTGCCATATTTAAATAATAGCCTTTCTTTAAAAGCATCTGTCTTAGAATGCAGCTTTTACAAATGAAAGAGGACATTCTGCGGGCACTTACATTTCTGTGACTGCTCATTTGGTTTCAACAAATCATCTCTAAATAGGTAAGACACCTCCCTGAAAAAGAGAAGGAAGGTCAAGTAAACCCACTTGCCTCAGCCACTGTGGGAGACAAGAAAAGTGCAAGCAATGGTTGCTTCAGGCCTAAAAGGGAAAGTGCGGAAACAAAGAAGAGGTTTATTTAGCAGCCATGCCATTTTATTTATTTATTTTTTATTAAGTCATATACACACAGATCATGAATACATTGTATACCATGGAATACTATGCAGCCAGGCCATTTTAGTGGCAACACCCCAGATTGCTGTTAGCAGTTACAGAGATAAAACAGGTAATTGTGGTCAGATTAAAAAACAACAACAATAACAAAAAAACCCATCTCCCAAGAACAATCAAAAGTTGATTTTTGTGTTTTTTGTGTGTTTAGAGATTCTGTCTGGAATTGAGGCTCATCCTTACAGAATGGTAAAGGGTCTGTAGCACTGAAATACACCTTCAAATTTCTCGGGGGTGATCCTTGCTTACTCCTATGCTACTCCCTTCAGAAACAAGCACAGCTGTATTTTGTATTCAAGCAGAAACTCTTTGTTCTGACATTCAGATGTTTGCGCCATTGTCCAAACTTTCCTTACTGATCTGTCTTCTAACCTCCGGTGCACACCTGACTTTTTAACGTGATTAGAATACTCGGCATTTCCAAAACATCCTTTTTTTCTCCTCTTCATGCTTTGTTCACATTACAGAGTCTTCTATTGGCAGTGTCACCTTCCTTCACTTAGACCATGAAGAATCTTCTCCATCCTTCAGACCTCAACTAGCATTTCTTTCATAAACTGGAAGTTCTCAAGCAAAAGCAGAACTTTTTTTTCTTAGGTAAGGGGGAATGCCACATAGAGATATTGTACAGAATTCTCTTAGTTGATATTTTTTTTGATCTACATTTCCTTCAAATTGTAAGATTTTATTGTGTGACATCAGAAATCAAGAGGGAAATCTTAGTCAAATGGACAAAGCAAATGTGTTGAGACAAGAGAAAGTCTACAGGGGACTGGATGTCGCAGTGTCCAGAGCTCACCGAGGGGACTGTTGGAGAAATATAATTAAAAACCAAATCCCCTTCTGGTGCAAAATTAAAAAAAAAAACAAAAAACAAAATCTTCATAAAGGTGGAAGAGAAAGAAAACAGTTTTATTATTGACTAAACATTAAAGCAGAACGTGGTGTGCACCGCGGGCAATCTGCTCAGAGACGACACAGAGAGAAAGGCTCCAGGAGACACAGATCATCACATGTGTGTTGCTCTAGAGAAGCGGGAACTAGTGAGAGGACTCACACCATGTGTTACACGTGGTTCATCCTAAGTGTACTTGGTAGTCGGAGTGACCACCAATGTTAACTAATAGGATTTAGCTAAAGGAAAAATAAACTTCTCATATCTTTACAGGAGAGGGCTTCCCAACGTAGAGCTAGATGCCTGCTAAAGTTAGGCTGCTGCCCTCCCACAAAACTGGGCCACGGGGGCCTTTATCGTCTTCAAAGTTTACATTTCTAGGAGATGGTTCCCAGGAATGGGAATTAAAGATTTTGTCTGACATGAATGTCTTTTTTAAGACTAGCCCTTAACACTAGCAAGACGTTTATGTCACTTTTAAAAAGATTTATGTGCATTTCCAAGAGACAGTTAGAATTACAGGTAAGTTCTCACTCAACTTTGTCAATGTGACAACTGTGGCTTCCAGTGAAAGGATGTAGCAGGAAACCAGATTCACCAACGGCTAATTGACATAAATGAGAGTTAAATTTCCTTGACATATTTCTGGTCATGGAATCATTGCCACAGTTCTAAATAAAGACCCTAACATTTCTAATATTAAACACTGAAATAAGAGTGACCTATCTGTGCACTTAAGAAAGATTAATATAGACGTATAAGAGCGTTACCTACCCAATGTTTGGTGAGTCAGAGAGTAACAACAGTTGTAGTCATGGTGCGTTGAATCAAGGAATAAATGTTTGCAAAGGGAAAGTTGTAAGGAGCACCCTCCCAAGTGCAGTTCATAACTGAACAGTCAACAGTTGGGACCTGCTCACTGTGGTCTCCCATGCCACCTCACTCCTGTAGACATCACAGGTTTTTATTTTACAATCATTTTGAATTATTCCTCATTCATTTTTCAATCCACTTACTCTAATCCAGGGTCTAGAGTGGCTAAAGCTTGTGCTGGCAAGTCATGGTGCAAGGTGGGAACCTGCCCACTCACACACACCCATGCCCCTCACCGGACCATGCAGACACTGCAGTGCACCCAGCGGGCACAGCTTTGCTGTGTGAGAGGAAACAGTACCTGGAGAAAACCCATGAAAACATGGGAAGACAGTACAAATTCCACAGATAGTGGCCTTGGCCGGGAGTCGATTTTTTTTCTTGATGATGATGTGACGAGGCTGGCTGTGGAACAAGATGGCGTGAAATGATGTTGAACAAGATGATGTTATTCAAGGGTCTGCTGTACAAGTTCTGCCAAGTAGATACTCTAAGAAAAGGGATGTTGGAGGGGATTCTCTCCCCTTATCAAGCAGAATTAAGCCTCTTATTTTTAAGGTGCATTTGCCCTTACAATACCAGCTCAAGGGCAATGACTGATTTCCAACTCCTCTGTCAGGTGAGTAGGGGACACAGGAATTGGTCAGGTTCGTGCCTGTAGGAAACCCGCCTTTATACTCAAGCCTACTTGCAGTTAATTCAGAAATTGACAGTCAGTGTATTTTTCCCTTATGACATGTAACTTTTTGTCACGTGTTAAAATTATGTGCGTGCCTTGTCCCCTTTGAGTGACTTGGGTCCCTGGAGGGAGGCAAAATCTAATTTCTTATTATTTTCTAACTTGACGTTTAGCAGTATTTATCTGTATCTCACCCTGACTTACCGTGCTAAAAGCTGAGGGTACAAAGATGAGCATAGACCCCCGTATATTAGGAGAAACCAAGTGAATACCATGCAGCTGGCCAAGGTCTTTTAGTGAAGCGTGAACAAAATGCTCCAGCAACTCAAAGGAGTGAGAAAGTACCTGAAGGATTCTGGACGGCTTCCCTCCGGAGCTAACGTTGAACCCCGGTAGAAACCTCTCGCATCAGCTGCCTAGATGCACATTGACAGACACATTGGATTTTTCTTGTACCTGATCATCGTTTGGGATCTTAGAACTGTTAGGGAGTGAGGAGAGTCCAGCAGGGGCATCCTGTGGAGGAAGGGCACATTGCATGGTTGGGTTCTCAGGACATTTGTCAAAAAGGACTTCAGATATATCCTTGACACTTGCTACCTTACCCCTCTGAGCTCTCAAATGATACGCACACTGGCACACAGAATGTTTGGTAGGAATTTCTTCAGCTGATTGACTTGGGTAAGGGTAGAGAGGTGAGCTGAGCAGCCTAAAGACATAACTTATCAGGGCAGGTGCAGGAGTGCAGAACTGGGCCTGTCGTGGGCGTCTGAGAACATCCCACACAGTCTTCTCTGCTTAATCTTGATTGCACTGAGCTTAGTTCAAAAGCTGGGACTTATTGGAAAATGCAACCATGTTATTCAGATTCTGCCATAAAAAATATTTATTGTGGCTTTTCATTAAAACAACCTGAAGTTCTGACACTCAAAGGAACACACTGTTCCTTTTAGAATATTTCTTCTTGAGTTATAATTCCTAAATGGGGGAAATGCATCCTACAAGACACTTAAGAATTTTATGGTGCTCAGTAATTCACCACAGTCTACTCAGTTTGTGGTGGCAGTTCTGCTCATAATGATAGCACAACTATTTTTATTAATGGCCATTTCATTGAAGATTGTTTCTCCGGAATTATTAGACTCCTTCCTTTAGTTTTTTACTTTTGTTTTATTCTCTCATGTACCCACTATTTTGAAAATGATTGACTACAACACCTTGTGTGGCAATACCTTAAGGAAAGAACTTGATTATTTAGAAAACGTCTCTCAGCCACATTAACACATTTATGGAGACAGAGGGGTTCTTCAGTGCCGGATTATGCCGTGGAAGAGGACAACAGACAAAATTATGTTCTTTCTGCGATGAGTCTTTTGATAGCCTGAAGTGTAGTGATTTTTTTAGAGCTCCACATGGACTTATGAATTTGGTTGTCATACTTGTATGATAGGAAAAGTTACTACCTGTTCCTTCTAAACTGGAATATTTCAAGTAAAGATGAACATTTCTTGTCCCTTTTTCTTGCTTCAAATGAGTTGGAGAAGGAATTGAATGCCTTATCTTCTGATGTGTCACTGTGCTGGGTCTTTAGGCTTTGTAAGTACATGAACCTTTTTTAAGTGATGGAAACAATTCAGTAGATTAACATTCTGTTTAAGTAGATGTCTTATTTTTCTAATCCTGTCTAGGAAACCAGAGAAGGAAGAATGGCATTTACTTTAAAAATGTGATCAACATTCTAGTGCAAAAGTCTTTTTTTTTTTTTTTTTTACGTTTTTGGCTGGGGCCAGGTTTGAACCTGCCATCTCCGGTATGTGGGGCCAGTGCCCTACTCCTTTGAGCCACAGGTGCCACCCTAGTGCAAATGTCTTTATGGTACAATGTTATTTTTTCTTATGGGTAGATACCTAGTAATGGATCAAAGGATTAAATGGGAGGTCTACTTTCAGCTCTTTGAGGATTCTCTATACTTCTTTCCAAAGAGGCTATAGTTGCAGTCCTACCAACAGTATATAAATGTTCCCCTCTCTCCACATCTGTGCCGACGTCTGCAGCTTTGGAATTACGTGACTATGGAGATGTGGAAACAACGCAAGTGCCCCTCAACTCACAAATAGATATAAACTATGGCGCGTGTGTCCCATGGAGTACTCTTCATCCATACAGAAAGCTGCACTTTACATCGTTTATATTTACCTGGATGGGTTTGGAGAACATCCTCCGAAGTATCACAAGAATGGAAAAGCAAGCATCCTATGTACTCAATACTAATATGAACCGAGTGGAGGAATAACTTCAGGCCACATGAGGGAAAAACACAAATTCGTGAAGGGGGAGTGGGAGGAGGAAGAAGTGGGGAGAGGAGGGAGTGGGTTTGGGGAGCTCCCACCTAAGGGCACAGTGTAGGGGCTTACAGCTCCCCGGGGTGAGGGGCTCAACTACAACTTGGACTGTACCTAACAAACACAAACAATGTAATTTAATCATGTGTACCCCTTATATTAATCTGAGAAAGAAAAAAGAAACGTGTCCACAGTAAGGCCAGTTGTATTTTTACAACTATGTCATACTAAGTGGGCTGGGCAGGAAGAGCTGGGCGAGAACAGAGCAGAGACCCAAGTAAGGCTAAGATGCAAGGCCCAGATTTGGGGCGACCTAGCAAGTTAGGAGTTCTTAGTCTAAAAGATTCAGCTTGTGGGTCTGAAAAGACTCACTGTACACATTTCTGCTGAGAATGGACGGGGTCTGGAAAAATATCTATTTCTATGCTAATAAACTCTGAAGAACTCACCAGGAGATGGTCTGGACCAGCTCTGTGCTGTTTTCTTCAGGTATTTTGACTCTTCCCCTCTGTGGACTGGTACCAATAGCGCATTTAATGAAATATTGCATGGGGAAGAATTATATTTGTGATTTGAGATCCCTGCACCTGTGTGCCACAGCCTAGTCCTTTCTGAGCATTCTCGTTACTTTGTCACATGTAAATATTGAATCTAAATAAAATTTGAATTAATGCAAGTCAACAAATACTTATTGAGATCTACTACTGTTAGGCTCTATCTCTTTAGAGTATATCAAGTGTAGAAATGCTGACCGTGTTTAAAGAATTTATTTGGGATAAACCATGAACACATTGACTTTTTTCAGAGAAGTTTATAGAGAACATGATTTAGCCTATGACCATCAGAGCCATATGAGATTGAGACATTCCCTATTGTAGTATTTATATGTGTCACACACACTCACATGCACACACACACAATTTTCACTCAAGTGCTCACTGGAGCCCTCTGTGATGAGCCCTGCTCTGGTCGTAGAACTGTGTACAGGACGGACAGTGCCCAGCTTCTTACATTCTGTATTAGTGGGAAGGCCTAAGACGGGCAAACCGAGTGAGGTATGTTAGGTAAAGGTGAATTCTGCTGTAAAAGCAGGGGGACGGTGAAGGACTCTTTTAGGGTAAGGAAGGCTGAGGGGGATGCCAGCTGTTTTAGCTAGAGTGGTTGTAGATGTGCTCTCTGATGAGGTGACAGCCACATGGAAACTGAGAGGGGGCGGCAAGTCCAGGCACCCTGAGGTGGGATGAACGGGTGACTCGATGAGGCAGAGGGGGCGGCAAGTCCAGGCGCCCTGAGGTGGGATGAACTGGTGACTCGATGAGGCAGAGGGGGCGGCAAGTCCAGGCGCCCTGAAGTGGGATGAACGGGTGACTTGATGAGGCAGAGGGGTGACAGGAGAGGGCAGACTTGGCTGCAGGGGTCTTGTCAGCCAGTGACTATAAACGCAGGTGTTTCCAGATGCTCGCTCTCCAAAGAATCTGCTTCTTCATGTAACTGACCCTTTAATACCCTACATGTTCAGATTGCATTTTAATGTTCATTTATGTTCTGATATTCAACAAAAATCAGATTTCTGTGCCAACTTTTCCTTTTTAGGGCACTATAATTATATTGTCACCAAGGCAGACAGAATATTCTCCTAGTGTCTTCTTTCCTAAATTGACTTTTTTTAAAATTAAAAAAAATCATCCTTTCCCCAAACCATTTTCTGTTACATAAAAAAAATCTAGAGACTTCTTGAAAGAAAAAATACAATAAGTCTGTTATATGTTCTTGGATATTGAAGATCAGTTTTAAAAGTTGTGCTCAAAAAAAAATATTTTTTTGAGACAGAGTCTTGCTGTGTCGCCCTGGGTAGAGTGCTGTGGTGTCACAGCTCACAGCAACCTCAAACTCTTGGGCTTAAGTGATTCTCTTGCCTCATCCTCCCACGTGGCTGGGACTACAGGCGCCCACCACAACAACTGGCTATTTTTTGTTGTTGTTGTTGTCATTGTTGTTTAGCTGGCCCGGGCTGGGCTCGAACCCACCAGCCCCAGTGAATGTGGCCAGCGCTCTAACCACTGAGCTACGGGCACCAAGACATGCTCAAATTTTTTTTATAGTTGTCTTTTCTTTTTTTGAAGAAGAGCATTGCACTTTGAGAGATTCTAATTCATAACCTGCATAATTACAATTTACTTTTATCTCATACAAATGAGGCCTAAGGGCATATATACCCCATTTTTAGACAAAAAATAAGTCATCGAAGGTAAATAATGTACTCAAATAAATAAAGCAAAAAGTAAAAAAGAAAAAACCTTTTATACTTTGTCTTAATATTATAGAACATACCTGAATCACATGTGTTTTTGATTTATGTTGTTCAAACTACGCAGGAAAAAGAAATTCACCCCTCCTGTTTGCTTTAAGGATGTGTGTGTGTGTGTGTGTGTGTGTGTGTGTAGGTGTGTGACCATCTACTTTTATATTAGGTAATATATATAAATTTATAACTTAAATTAAATTTATATATTACCTATACATAATGTATAATACATAATGTATACATATGTATAATATATATCTATACAGTAGAAAATGATGTATTTTACTTAGAGGTCTTTTTCCATGGCATTGTATGTACATGAAAATAGAATGACATTTCGGGCATGCAACAAAAAACAAGTTCGTTAGTTTTATGGTTAACGAAATACTTTCAAATATATTGTCACTTAATTCTCCACACCAACTCTGTAAATGATATTGACACAGACACTGCTAGCCTCCTGTTCCTTTTCTTTCTTCCCTCCTGTACTAATGTAAGCCTAATTTTGACAGGACTGGAAATGTGTTCAGGTGTCAGAACATGTCCCTTGCTACCAGGGGTGGCCTGTGACACAGTTCTATCCAGGGAGCTGCACGTGGACATCTTCTGTGGTGAGCTCTCTGCCCCGTCCTCCTTCTCTGCTCACAGTCCTTCCTTTACCACAGGCACAGTGGTTAGAGCTGGCTCAGATTTCATGGGATGAGAAGGAGAGGTCAGGAGAACTCCAGCGTCTATAGCCTCGGCAATCTTGAATTACCACACTGACTCCAATAACTCCTTACTGCTGGACTTTTGTTGCATGAAAATAACCGTCACATTTGTTTATCTGTATGTAACCCACTGCTAACATAAATACATTATTTAGCCAGGTTCAGTAGCATGTGCCTGTATCCCAGGAGACTAAGGCAGGAGGATCATTTGAGCTTAGGAGTTCAAGTTCACACAGGTGAACAGCCACTGTATGCCAGCCTGGGCAGCAGAGCGAGACCCTGGTATATAAACACACACACACACACACACACACACACACACACACACAGTACACACAAGTTGTGTTTATATCTCATGTTGGAGATTCAGTGATTAAAAGCCCATGGTATATAAGTGACGGTCTTTGGGACTCGACCACGAGTCTTTTTATGCTGTAACCTATGCTCTTTTTCACTGTGCTACATTGGTTTATATGAATCACGGTGTGTTTTGATTGTGTATTTCCTGTTACTGCTCTTCTTAGAAATCTTATCTAATTAGATTGAACCGTTTCTCTGGAGCAAGAAGTAATGTTCGTCTTATTTCCCAAATCACCTAACACAATAATGGGATGTGATAAGTCAGGGGTCAGTGGACCAAACACATGCCAGAGGCAGCAGATAAAATCGGTTCTGCTGGAGTCACCACCTTGCTTTGGACAGTTACCAAAAGCCACGTCTCAGAAGGATCATCCCTGGCTCTTCTACCTTCACACCATAGACTTCTAGTTCCAGTTGTGGAACTTAGAGGTTGTATTCATTCATTTAAAAAAGTTATTGAGTGTCTCTTTCACGCCAAGAGCTGGGCAAGGTGGCGGTGCTGTGTTATCAGTGCGAGTAGACTCTCTACATTGTGGACACTTAGAATCCAGACCTGTGTGGCTACCGCCCCCCGCCCCCCGTCATGTGAGATGTCAACACATCACAATACTTTGGCATTTTTTGCCTAATAGCAAGAGTTCAACACATTCTTGGAGATTGGTTAAAATTGAAACATGAATATTTTCTGGAGAACTGGCTCTATTGTAATATAATTTGACACTTCAACGGCTTTTAAATCGATGTCTTTAGAGCCACAATTATGCTTGTGATTTGAGTGAATGCAATTACTCATGCAAGTGGCTGCAGCTGTGTACAGCTAGGCTAAAATTATTCACTGCCCCATCAGAGCTCTCTGCCTCACTCTGATGGAAGAGCGAGTCAACGTCAGAAAAGCGTAACACAGGTTTTAAAGCAGAAGATGAATCGTGCAAAGGAGAACATTGTCAAAACGTGCTTGTCCATCCTTCAAACCAGACTGAGTGATTTTGGGTTCCAAGTCTCCAAAGAATTTAGGACCCCTTCAGACCACAGGCAATCAGTCCATGAATAATAAAATCTCTAAGCGGTGAGTGAGTCCATGTTATTGTCTAGATCAAGAGTGAATTCCTGAGTCTGGGGAGTGTCAGGGTACCTTATCTTCTTGGGGGTCTTCTTATGCCTAAACTGCCTTATCTGAGGAAGGAACCAACATCAGTTCATTTTTCTCCCAATAGTTTGCAGGAAATCATATTAATTTTGTTTCTTTCTTTACATTGTTCACTGTACATACAAAATGAGAACGTGACTGAGATCACAGAATGCTCCTAATGAGTGTGGCAAGAGAAGCGTTCCAGCATCGTCTTTGCTCTCCCCCACACGGTTGACGGTGGTGGTATAACAAGGCTCTCCCATTTCTAGAGCAACAGCATTCTGCTTTTTACAGGTAGTCCTACTGTTCTGGAGGAGTGCACTAAATCAGAAGTGTCTGCTTTATTGAAAATATTTTTGCACTACAGCCTTACATTGTGTTTCCTATTCCTCCCTAGAACCATAAACATCTAAAGGCTAATATTACTTTGTTTTTCTAGTTCACTGGGTAACTGTGTCTGATAAGTAAATGGAACATAACTGAAGAATTTATTTCTTGAGTCTTGTTAGTATTCCTAACCCCATAAATAAACTCTAAATAATAGAGTGTGTTGTAAGGTGTGATGTGGAAGCGCTGTTGGGCAAAAGTGTATGTAGGAGTAGAGATTTCGATTCTAAGTACAAGATACACAAATCTGGAGGAGAAGATATTAGGTTGCCAACACTTTTCTGGCTAGAAAAGTGGAAAAAATACATTTGAAATCAGAGTAAACTGGCTGAAGGATTTTCTTCTCCATGCCATTATATATCTGTGTTGCTAAATTGGTACTAAAGTCTCATCATGAAGTATCAAGCCTTTTCTGTGTGTCACTAAATGACTATACAAACATCAGCTCTCGCAAATGGACCATATATATTGTCATGTGGGCAATCGCCTGCATTTAAAGCAGATAAGATTTCCCTTTCTGTAGGGAACACAGAAAGGGAACTTCAACTTTAGGCTTCTCTGCAAGTGACACACAGGAACACTATCTTTCTCCATGGAGAAGGACTTTCTACGAAGGACTAAACTGCAAGGGGAATGTATCTGTGGGCAGTGGGCAGGTGCTGTGGGCGGCTTTCAGCAGGGGTTCGGTGCCCAGGAGGAAGCCAGCAAGGTAGGTGCTTACTGGCCAGCTGACCTTAATCTGGGTTGGCTCCTATTGTTGCATTTGGCCAAAACGAATACCTTTCTAGGGTGGCGCCTGTGGCTCAAGGAGTAGGGTGCCAGCCCCCTATACCGGAGGTGGCGGGTTCAAACCTGGCCCAGGCCAAAAACCGCAACAACGACAACAACAAGGAATACCTTTCTTGCCTAAGGGAAGGTAATGGTGGTGACGTGAATGTGAGCAAACCTGTGAAATAAAGCAGCTAACGTCCATGGCAGCTACATGAGATCTCAAAAGGCTAAAAAATAAATCAGTGTTTTAGCTAAAACTACACACAGACCTAATGTGATCATGCCTTTTTCCTTTTTTTTAAATGACAGACTTCAGCACACTTGAACGTGCCTATTTCCATACAGGAACGTGTTACCTGACCCCATCCGCTGATAAGCACACATGGGCCGGTGGGGTGTGTGTGTGTGTGTGTGTGGCAAAGCATTTAGGCCAGTTCTGTGTTCTTGGTGCCAATAATACATCTAATGTGCTCCTGCTTGTGACTCTATTTTGAGGTCGCTGTGTGTGGTAGTGGCAGTTAATGTTTTTGATGGGAAGATGAGTGACAGGATCAAAATAGACTTGTTAGGAAATTAATCTGATGATTGTAGGATGGGTTAGGAGATGATGATTTGGGAAGCTGAGGGAGAAGCAGGTAATGTTGGTTGTCTAGCCCTCTAGGCAAATTTAATCCAATGCCCTGTCTTTCCAGGACATGCTCATTAATTTTATTTATTTATCTATGATACTGTATCTACTTAGATACAAGACAGGTTACAAATAAAGGTGCATGTACAGAAAAATCATGAAAATAAAATAAAGGACAAGAGCCATTCAACCAAGATCTGTTTTGGAAACAGCATTGTGTTTATTCCAAAATATTGAGGAGGAAGGAATCTTCCTCAACACATTTTACGGAGCAAACATCACCCTGATACCGAAACCAGGAAAAGACTCAACTAAAAAGGAGACCTTAAGACCAATTTCACTAATGAATGTAGATGCGAGAATTCTTAACAAAATTGTAGCCAATAGATCACAGCTTATCATCAAAAAAGTCATACATCATGATTAAGTACATTGTATCCCAGGGATGCAAGGCTGGTTTAACATACATAAGTCCATAAATGTTATTCACCGTATTAACAGAAGCAAAAACAAAGACCATATGATCCTCTCAATAGATTCAGAAAAAGCATTCAATAAAATCCAGCATCCTTTTCTAATTAGAACACTGAAGAGTATAGGCATATGTGGCACGTTTCTGAAACCGATTGAAGCTATCTATGACAAACCCACAGCTAATATTTTACTGAGTGGAGTAAAACTGAAAGCTTTTCCTCTTAGAAATGGAACTAGACAAGGTTGTCCTCTGTCACCTTTACTATTCAA